>ML353943.1:9480-69926 GCA_005239505.1 Nicotiana paniculata | reverse complement strand
TTTATTTATTTATTTATTTTATTATTTCCAGAATTGTTTTACAAATACAGAGAGTTAACACGTACAACTGAAACATATAACACAACTCTTTCTTTTAAAATAATTAGTTTCTCGATATGTGTATCTTGAATCATGCAGTACATAATTTTGCAAAATAATGTAAATAATATCAAAATCGCTCTTTTTATTTAATTATGATTTGACATTATCACTACCCCCCACCCCACCCCCCAAAATCGTGTACGCGTAACTTAAAAACACATTAATGAATTTCGTACAACTTGAAGATACAATAAATCTCTTTCTTTTAAACTATTTATGAAGTCAATTGCCTAGGTGCCTATAATTGTATTCTACGTGACATGCTACAAGCAGGAATTAAGCACGATTAATTAGTATTTTAATCCCAGTTTATGACGTGTTAATGGTACTTAATTATAATATTTTGTTTCTTAGTATTAATTAAAATTGTAAACATAGGAGGCAACTTTGTGCTTTTTAGTAAGCACGCTTTAAGATATAATTAAGCTAAGTGCAATGTTTCCCAAGCATTACTAAACGACAAACTAAACATTCTAAACTAGTCATAAACATGATTATAATTATTGGTTTTTGAGCATTAATTTTTTATGGAATACGAGATGTCTCTTTGTAAATTTAAAAATGAAAAATAAAGGTGCAAAATCCAATAAAAACCAAAAAAAGAAAAGAAGGTAAGACATTTTTGTTGGGTTAAACTAGAGTAATACATAGTATGCCTAGACATCAAAAAACTTCTTCTTCTTTTATTTTTAATTTTAATTTTGCACTCGATGTATTGAAATGACAACTAATTAATCTGATTCGCATCGTATAAGATTCATTAAAAGGAGTAGCGCTCCCGAGTACAATTATTTTCATTCCTAGGGTTGGTGGTATGATATTACAAACTTGACAAAGAAGTAATCATGTCTTGAGAAATGACAAAAATAAAAATAAAAATTCTAACTTTGAACTTTTGTAGTGGCCTTAAGATCAATTATCCAATTGTGAAAGACGTAATAAGATATTTGCTATTGTATTTTTTTTTTTCCATTGCAATGTGAATTGCTTGCACTATAAAATAGCTATTAATGTAAAATGCTATTAATATATTTCAGTTTTTTTTTTGTCACTCACTCATTATTTGTACTTGCATTGTGGTCATGGTTAACTCAGATTCACATCGCGTAAGATTCATTAAAAGTAAAAACGCTCTTTGTCCAATAAAAAGTTCTTCCAAAGACTCCAACCCAAAACTTATTGAAGCTAGTCTTGGAAGGGTTTTAGGCTATGTTGCTCAGACTCTCTGAAAATATCGATAATTGATCGGTGCGTGTCGAATTCTTCAAAAATAATGTATTTTTGGAGGATCCGATACGGGCGTGAGATCTGATATAGAGAGGTAGCGCACATATGTATTAGGAAGGTTTCTAAAGCTGCAAATAAACAGGAAAGCACTGAAAAATATCACAATTATTACAAGTGTGATAACTAATTGCCAACAAGAATAAGATAAACACAATCAAGTAGACACAAAATCATGTGAGCTAAAAAAGTTAAGAATATAGCCCTTTTTAAAAATAAAAAAAAAAGAATCCAAAAAATCAGAGAGTTGACAATGCATGACAACAAGAACAAAACAACTAGGTATGAACTCTTCTTAAAAAACATACTCTGAAACTTTTTGTATCCAAAGGAACTAAGCCAGCTCATTTATTTTTAGATCCCAAGTAAATGTTTACTTAAGATCTGGGGTTATTAATAGTATTAATAATTATTTTTATTGTCATAATAATGATAAATGTCTCCCATTTAAGCATTTGCCAGAGGAAGTAAGTTGGCTTATGTCTGCCTAATGTTAATGTTACTTGTCTGTGACAAAGGGGGAAATGGCCATTTTTTGTATTATTGAGGAATAATTTTTCTTGCCAAATCACTTCTTAATTATTACTTTTTTAGTCATTTTTTATTTGACTTTTAGCCAAAAAAACTGGTCTAAATATTTTGCCACTTCAGAATACCAAGGAGACATTAATCATCTTTTTCTAATTCCACCCTTTCTATTCTAGGGAGGTATATAGTCATTAATTACTCAATTAAGTAAGAATTGAGATTCTTTAAGTTATGAATAAGGTTAATTTAGTCAAATACTCTTATAATTAAGGCTATCGAAGCCAAGTTTCACAATGAACTCCATTCGAGTTTTGAATATTAGCGGTACATAAATTGTTACAGTGCACGAAAACCTTAAACAACAGATAAAAAGGACAAGAGAGACTAAGTATGTTGGTTTGTGTCAGCCCAAAGTTAATGTTGATTGTCTACCTTATGGGATACTGGATTTTAGAACGACGATTTCAAGTATTAACAATTAAGTTCTAAATTTAATATATATACTTATGTAATGAATTTCTCAACACGAATATATTGTTTGAACAAAAGCTGTCGATTCATCAAGCTACTAGCTCCGACTCTGGTACTCACTTTGGTAAGGGTTTGAGGGGGGGAGGGGGGTGGAAGGGAGAAGACAGCACCATTCCAAGAATATTGACATTTTTCTGCCATGATGGGTGCATTATTTTTGTCCCAATGATGGCTACATAATAAAAATATTACAAGGATTTAAATTGTATGAGAGTATGCCTCTTTTGAATTTATATTAGTAGTATTTAATTTTCAGTCAATTTAATGTATACTCAAACTAAAGGCACAGGTATCATGTGAAATTGGGTTTTGGGCTGAAAATGCAATGTACCTATTCTTCTGCAATTTAATGCAATGACATATGACAACAATCAAGCGAAAATGACATGCCAAAATTCTGAAAGGTATAAGAAAATGATAGCTAGGTCATGCCATATGGCAACTAAGTCACATGTCCTAAGTGTGGCTGTGTGTAAAATTGGGGACCAAATTGAGAAAAGTCATTATATTACTAGAGCATATAATCACTCAAACTTCATTTTCTTTTTCCTTTTTTTAGTCCGCCGGAAGGACCCTTGGCGTAAATGGTAGAGTTGTTGTCATGTCGTGTGATCAGGAGGTTATGTGTCGAGCCGTGAAAATAGCCTCTTGTAGAAACGTGAGATAAGGTTGCGTATGATAGACCCTTGTGGTATGGTCCTTCCCCGGACCCCGCGGATAACGGGAACTTACTGCACTGTACTGCCCTTTTTCTTAGCCCACCCCACTTACCCAAAAAAAAAAGCTAAATATTATTTTTTGGAGTCCTGACTAATACGAAATCGTCTCGGAAAAAACCATAAAAAGAAAAAGCACTCTATATTAGAAAATTTTCCATTATTAAGGTTCGAACCAAGAATTCTAGTTAAAATTAGAGGGATCTAATCCATCACACTACAAACTTGGTTTGTGATGATGATAGTGCAAAAATTGATGTATCTCATATTTTTGTCTTATTCTATATGTTACTTCTTTTTTAGTAGTTATTAGAGATATTTAATAAAAAGAGATATTTAATATTTAAATCACAAAAGACAATAATTAAGATCATGGAGGTCTAAAAGCCCAACCTAGACTCATTTACTACTCTACTCCTTCCTTCCTGTGAGATAGGAGGCATAATCACATGGGAGGCATAATTTGTATGTTTCTTTCCTAAGGATCTCTATCAATCTTTTTTTATATTAATATAAGGTAAAAACAAAATTAATTAATATTTTGCCCACCATCCTAAAAATTTAATGCCCTCTGACCTTGGATTTATACATGGAATTTTGTAAATTATTTAAGGGAGACATTCACCATTAAAATGATAATATTAATATTTGTATCCTACAATAAGTCACATACATTATTGTTTTTCTATTCATGAATCAAGTGTGACATTTTGGTTCAAAATACAAAGACTTTGATATAAATGGAAATAACATGAATTAACGATTTAATTTTAAACTATGTCAAAGCAAATAAGGAAAAAAAAAATGATACGTTTGATTTTCTTGAGTAAACGATTATTTCCTCTATAAGCAAGAAGAGAACGATCATCGTAGCTCAATGTACAACAGGTTAAGTATTTTACCTTGGAACTTATTTGTGAATATGATCATATTGATATTTACAAGGCAAATCTAGAATAATTTTTTTGGGGGGCTATTTTTGGACTATGATACTGTAAGTTTTACAATATTAAAATGGGAAATATAATAAGATGATGAAATATGGAATTTTTTTGGGGGTCGAAAATTAAAACCTTTTTTTTTTTGGGTCGAAAAATGAAACTTTTTGGTAAAAGTTGCACGGGGCGTCCTATTTGGTTGTCCCTTTTAACTTATACCCATTTTTTTTTTAAAAATTAACTTGTATCCACTTTTAAACAAATTCAGGCATCTTTCTCCTCCTCCATCTCCTCCTTCGTTTTCTGAATGCTTAAGCTTGAGATATTGTTATGCGTTCTAGCCTGATGATTCATATATATCAGCTTGTCCCATTATTAATATTTTTCATTCTTTAATCTTTGAAATGAACAACATCAATCGTTGTTAATCGTGATCTATTAAATTCATTGTAGTTTAGTACTACTTGTTTATGTACAATATGTTCTTTTGTTGAATTCTTTTTTTGAAAGATTATGTTTCTCCTCGATGGATGGATGCAATTATTGGTAATTCTGGAAAGCCCAAAAACGTGTTTTTGGTTAAACTTGTATTCTCTTAAACTTCTGGAGAAAGATTATCTTCCTCATTTCCGTGTGCAGACTTAAAACTTCAGCTCTAAGAATGTTGAAGTTCAACAAATATAAACAAAAACGTCAGCTCCTAAAATGCTGAAGTTCAGCAAATACAAAATAAATTTCAGATCCTAAAATGCTGAAGTTCAGCAATTACAAAACAAATTTCAGCTCCTAGAATGTTAAAGTTCAGCAATTACAAAATAAAATTTCAGCCAAAACATGTTGTAGTTTTATTGAATTGAAGTTTGTCATTGTACTATAAACTGAAGTTTGCGTGATTGCCTTTGCAAGTCAGGCCAAACTTCAGGCAAAAATATCTGAAGTTTTGCTTTGATAAGGCTACACTTCAGGCAAAACATTATGAAGTTCAAACTTTAGACATAAATTTTTGCTACTTCAGGCACGTGTATCTGAAGTTACCCAAAAAATGGATACGCTTGCAATTTTTTATGTAAAGCGGGTATAAGTTAAAAGTTAACCAAAAAATCATATATAAATGCAAATGCCCCAACTTTTTGTAGCTATTCATCAGAGACTTTTTGATGATTCAAGAAGTTATCAACTCAAGGGAAGCCCAATAACTAGACATATTGGACCTTTTGGACAAAAGTGAATTTGAAACCTAGTCCATGTTGCTCTTACAAATTTCAAAGAGAAATCTATATTTTTAGCCGATTCTAAGAATAATAACCAATAAAATGTGTATTGTTTGTATATATTGGTATTACATGTATATAATATATGTATTTATATACTTTTCGGCTAGCGAATACAACTAGTTTCAGTCGACCGACCAATTTTGTATTTGTCCAATTCCAAAACACATGTTCAAACGTTTCTTCATCCATATATAATTGGATGAGAGTATCAATCCAGTAAGGCATATTACAAAAATTTAACGCAAGTAATGTTGGTCTATGATTAAAAACTCACATTCTTTCATCCATAAAAGAAAAAAAGAGCAACAATTAAAGTCTTATAAATAAGTCGCATACAATCAGAATTATATTCGAATTAAACCAAGAGGAGACAAATGAAAGAATTCTAAATATCGAATATTTTCATTTTATTTGTATGAATATATATTCCAATAAGACATAGACCCGCATTTATTTATTAATGAAAATGATATCGTATAACCGTTCACAAAATAATAGCCGAATAAATATATTTGTTTTGTATATATATACGTTCTATATTTTATATGCAAAAATGATTCTTTTATACACTTTTTTGGCTATCGAATATAAATAGTTTCTAGCGCGGGCTAAAATGATAATACCCCTTTATTAAATTGGATATAACTGCCTCTACCATTTGCTTCAAACCTTCTCTAAGATGGTACTATGTGGCCCTAATCATAGTTAGGCCCAATAAGAGAAGGGATCTTTACACAAATAGCCGGCCATAAATATTGTTTACTTTTCCTAGCCATATATATTGATTATACATAATTATACACATATAATACATAAATTATGCATATATTATATCTTTACCGGTTATTTCTGATTTAAATACTTTTATGAGCGGCTATTTGGTTTAAATCGTCATAAGAGAAGATGTCAGCAAAACATAGGCCCAATAGGAAAAATCTTTTTCAATCATTTAACGTAGGCCCCAAAAAAAATGTTTTTCAATCGTCTAACATAGACCCAATACCAAAAATCATTTTCAATCGCCTAACCCGGTCCATCCGCTTGGTATTACATTTAGGGGTCGTTTGGTTCACTATGGGATGGGGGATTTGCATTTATATCCGTTTTTTATGTCACATTTTAACTTGTGTCCGCTTTACAAAAAAATTGCAAGCGTACTCGCTTTTTCGCATAACTTCAGCATACAGGGCAGAAATAGCAAAGGTAATCATGCAAAACTTCAGCATTCTAGTAGCCGGGCCTGAAGCTCAGCTCTAGAGCTGAAATTTTTGTTTTATAACTGGCGAACTTCAGCTCTTTTTGTATTGTAACCGGGATTGTAACTGGGAAATTTCAGCTCTAGAACTTAAGTTTTTGTATTGTAGCTGGAAAACTTCAGCTCTTGTTGTAATTTGGAAACTCAATTCCATCTTGTTTGTTACTGTGAAGCTAACAATTCCGATAAGAACATGCCTATTAATTGTGCAACCCATGCTATAATATAATATCTCTCATTTGCACTAGAACTGCGAGCTTCAGTGGAGTAATAATTTTTCCAAAGATATCCCATGGGATTAGCGATCCATTTTCTATATGGAATGCTAATGCTATCATTTTAATATGAAATTTATATCGGTACTGGCTAATACCCATAACTAAACATAGAAAAAGAACTTGAAAACCATTCTTTTGCTCCGAAATAGACTGTCTTCTTACTCCCATTGGATCATTTGTATCCATATTCTTAATTCTACTCGAAATTAATGTCCTTATCCCGATAAAAAAAAATGACACCTTAGGCAGTTAACAATTTTTTAAATACTAACCGATAAAGTATCTTGTAACTACTTTAACTAGTACTAATAATTTTGATTCATTGAACTAATAATAATCTCCAACTTACTTAGAATGAAGCATAACTGTTCTTGTTTGTTGTAGCTCACCAAAAATTTATTAATATACTTAAAATTAAATAATACTCCTATTACCTAAATGTCACGACCCAATTTTACCCTCTGAAAGATATCGTGACGGCACCTAGTCTTTACGACTAGGTAAGCCTAAAATTTGCGGAACATGACAGAATCAATAAAGTAAAGCCAGAAAAAAAAACTCAAGTAAACATAACGTAACTACTCAGCATATACATTTACTTCCCAAAACCCGGAATGTCACCATAGTCACAAGCTCTGTACTAAATGTAGCTTCTATATAATGAAACAATGAAAAAATATACAAATCTTCTATGCCTATACTAGAGTAGAAAGGGACTCGTGGGAGTCTGCGGACGCGGCAGAATTACCTCCCGGTCTCCTGGCTGCTGCTAGAACGACTCCTAGCCACGATACTGGGTGCTGGTACCTAGATCTACACATGGGAAAAACATGCGCAGGAAAGAGCGTGAGTACTCCGCATTCGGTACTCCGTAAGTGTCAAGCCTAACCCTAGTCAAGTAGTGACGAGGTCAGGTTGAGGCCCTACTGAATTTGTAAAAACAAGTCAATATATATAATTTAAAACAGTGAAATACAGATAAGCAATGATAAACAGGATTAACGAAGACGGAAAGATTTAAATACAGAAAGAGAGCCCTCGGCTCAGCACAACATATATCTCAACAGTAAATGTGCAATGCAGTATACGGGGAAAAGTCNTAAGTGCCAAGCCTAACCCCAGTCAAGTAGTGACGAGGTCAGGTTGAGGCCCTACTGAATTTGTAAAAACAAGTCAATATATATAATTTAAAACAGTGAAATACAGATAAGCAATGATAAACAGGATTAACGAAGACGGAAAGATTTAAATACAGAAAGAGAGCCCTCGGCTCAGCACAACATATATCTCAACAGTAAATGTGCAATGCAGTATACGGGGAAAAGTCCCGGATCTCAGTCTGTAGTCCCAATTTAAATATGCTATGCAGTACAGGGGGAAAGCTCCCGGATCTCTGTCCGTAGTCCCAATTTAAATATGCATTTCAGTACAGGAGGAAAGCTCCCGGATCTCGGTCCTTAGTCCCAATTTAAATATGAAATGCAATACAGGGGGAAAGCTCCCGGATCTCGGTCCATACTCCCAATTTAAATATGCAAAGGAGAAGTATGTCAATTATGGCTTAACTTAAACAGTCCAGGAAGAACAACAGGTAAGAATAGAGTAAAACTACCTAAGCATGATGTGACTAGTAGCAAATAAGAGGAAATCAATCAGAACAGGTAGGCATGCTTACTCTTAGGCTATCTACTCAATTAAGATAGGAAACAATAATATATGAATGGAAATGAGCGATTTCATGGGAGAAAATAGGATTTTAGCAACAATGACTCGTGTACGCACTCGTCATCTCGCGTACACGGAATCCACATAACAAAATCAGTATAAAAATGCCTAAGGGAAAGTCCCCAACACAGAATTAGGCAAGCCACTTACCTGGACTGCACTAATCAACTCAATACCAAGCTCTTGCCACGAGTATCTGACTCCGGGTGGCCCAAATCTATTCAACTCGATTGTATGATGTAAATATCACTTCAAGGGAACAAAATAGCTAATTAGTTATAAGCTAATATGCAAAATTAGAAAATTCGCCCAAAAAGTCCCGGGGCCCGCGTCTCAGGATCGGGTAAAATTTATATTTCCCGAACACCCATTCGCTCATGAACCCACTCGAACAAGAATGAGAAGATTTCATCCTATTTTCATAGTTTTTCATCTAATTTCCTTGATTAGATTGAGGAAAATGATAGAGATTAATGATATATAAAGGGATTAAGATTAGAAAACGTTACCTATGATCCTCCTCTTCAAATCCTATTGAAAATCGCCAAGTCCCGAGCTCACAATCGATTTTAGAATTATGAATTCAAACCCTCGAATTTTTGGTATAAACTACCTAGACATTTCGCACCTGTGACACTGGGATCGCACCTGCGGTGCCGCACCTGCGGTGCCGCACCTGCGGAAACCCAATCACAGGTGCGGAAGTTCATTAAGTGGCCTTGGGTCGCACCTGCGGCACCCCTTTCGCAACTGCGTGCCCGCACCTGCAGAAATACCATTGCAGGTGCGGAAATTCCTTTAATGGCCTGGGGTCGCACCTGCGGCTCCCCCTTCGCACCTGCGTGTCCGCACCTGCGGAAATACCATCGCAGGTGCGAGACACCAGAACCAGAATGGTTCAGCTGTTCTCAAATTCACAAGACTCACCCGTTGGGCATCCGAAACAACCCCGAGGCCCTCGGGACCTCAACCAAGCCTACCAACTGACCCTAGTACCTTGTTCAAACTTGGTCGAGCTTTAAAAACACATCTCATAACATCAAAATCATCAATTATGCATAGATTCAAGCCTAAGAACTTAGAAAAATTTTAGAATTCACATCCGATGCCGAAACACGTCTAAACTCGTCCGGATGACCTCAAATTTTGCACACAGGTCATAAATGATATTATGGACCTGCTGTCACTTTCGGAAATCCATTCCGAGTCTGATATCAAAATCTCACCTATCGGCCGAAATCGCCGAAATTCTAACTTTCGCCAATTCAAGCCTAAATCCACAATCGACCTCGAAACTACATTCCGAACATGCTCTTAACCCCAAAATCACCCAACGGAGCTAACGGAGTCGACGAAATTCCATTCTGGATCCGTGTTCACACAACTCTAGCTACGGCCATATTTCTAAAGCTAAATTTCATATTTATGGACTATGTGTCCAAAATCACCCCGGATTTCATCACTCAGCGCTCCGACAAGTTCCAATAACATAAATAGACATGGGAGAAGCGGTAAATAGGGGATCGGGGCGCAAATTATTAAAACGACCGACCGGGTCGTTACATCCTCCCCCTCTTAAGAAAATCGTCCGTCCTCGAACGAGCATAGAAACATACACAGAGCTGGAAAAGATGAGGGTACTAACTCCGCATATCCTTCTCGGTCTCCCAAGTCGCCTCCTCGACTGGATGACCCCTCCACTGAACCTTTACTGATGCCATATCCTTTGACCTGAGCTTTCTGACCTGCCTGTCCAATATAGCCACAAGCTTCTCAAACTATGATAGATCCTTGTCCAATTGGACTGAGCCGAAATCCAAGACATGAGTCGGGTCACCGTGATACTTCCGGAGCATGGAGACGTGGAACACTGGGTGAACCCCTGCTAGGCTGGGAGGCAGGTCTAGCTCATAAGCAACCTCCCCAACACGTCGCAACACCTCAAAAGGGACAATAAATCTCGGACTCAGCTTGGTTTTCTTCCCGAACCTCATGACGCCCTTCATAGGCGATACCCGAAGAAAAATTCGTTCACGAGCCATAAATTCCAAGTTACGAACCTTCCGGTCCGCATAGCTCTTCTGCCTAGACTGAGCTGTGCGAAGTCTCTCCTGAATCACCTTCACCTTGTCCAGGGCATCCTGAACCAAGTCTGTACCCAACAATCGGGCCTCGCCCGACCAAACCCTCCCATGGGAGACCTGCACCGCTTACCATACAAAGCCTTATACGGCGCCATCTGAATGCTGGACTGGTAGTTGTTGTTATAAGCAAAATCTGCAAGAGGCAAGTATCAATCCCATGACCCTCCAAAATCCATCACACAAGCACAGAGCATATCCTCGAGAATCTGAATCGTGCGCTCGAACTGCCCATCCTTCTGAGGGTGAAAAGCTGTGCTCAACTCTACCCTGGTGCCAACTCTTGCTGAACGTCTCTCCATAACCGTGAAGTGAAATGTGTACCTCTGTCTGAAATGATAGATACTGGAATACCGTGGATGCGAACAATCTCTCTAATATAAATCTCAGCCAACCTCTCCGAAGAATATGTAGTCAACACTGGAAGGAAATGGGCTGATTTGGTCAGCCGATCCACAATCACCCAAATTGCATCTTGATTCCTCAAAGTCCGAGGAAGTCTAACCACAAAATACATGGTGATCCGCTCCCACTTCCACTCTGGAAGCTCAATTTGCTGAAGTAACCCTCTCGGTCTCTGATGCTCACATTTGACTTGCTGACAGTCGAGACACTTGGCTACAAACTCCACTATATCCTTCTTCATTCTTCGCCACAAATAGTGTTGTCTCAGATCCTGGTACATCTTCGTGGTACCCGGATGGATGGAATACCGCGAACTATGGGCCTCCTCAAGAATCAACTCCCGAAGACCATCCACGTTGGGCACACAGATACGACCCTGCATCCTCATCACCCCGTCATCTCCTATAGTCACATATCTGGCATCACCCCGACGGACTCTATCCTGAAGAACCATAAGGTGGGGATCATCATATTGGCGCTCTCTGATACGGTCATGAAGGGAAGATTGAGCAACCACACAAGCTAACACTAGGCAAGGCTCAGAAAGATCCAATCTCATGAACTGACTGGCTAAGGACTGAACATCTAAGGCTAGAGGCCTCTTAGCTGCATGAAGGTATGCCAAACTCTCCGCCCGGCGACTCAAGGCGTAGGCCACCACATTGGCCTTCCCTGGGTGGTATAATATGGTGATGTCATAGTCCTTTAGAAACTCCAACCACCTACGCTGGCGCAAATTTAGATCCTTCTGCCTGAATATGTGCTGCAAACTCCAGTGATACGTGAATATATTACAGGGAACACCATATAAATAATGACGCCATATCTTCATGGCGTGAACAATCGCTGCCAACTCGAGATCATGAACATGGTTGTTTTTCTCATGGACCTTCAACTATCTGGACGCGTAGGAAATCACCCTACCGTCCTGCATCAACACCGCTCCCAAGCCAATCCTCGAAGCATCACAATAAACTGTATAGGACCCTGAACCGCTAGGCAAAACCAACACAGGAGTTGTAGTCAGGGGTGTCTTGAGCTTCTGAAAGCTCTCCTCACACTCCTCAGTCCATATAAAAGATGCAACCTTCTAGGTCAGTCTGGTCATAGGCGCTGAGATGGATGAAAATCCCTCCACAAAACAACGATAATACCCAGCCAAACCGAGGAAACTGCGGATCTCAGTAGCTGAGGATGGTCTGGGCCAACTCTGAACCGCCTCCACCTTCGTCGGATCTACCTTGATCCCATCTGAAGACACCACATGGTCTAGGAATGCCACAGATTCAAGCCAAAATTCACACTTAAAAAACTTTGCATACAACTCCTTCTCCCTCAATGTCTGAAGCACGGTCCTCAAGTGCTGCTCATGGTCCTCCTGGGACCTAGAATATACCAGAATGTCATCAATGAACATGACGAAAGTATCAAGATAAGGCCGAAATATGTTTTACATCAGGTGCATGAAGATTGTTGGGGCATTGGTCATCCCAAATGACATAACAAGGAACTCATAGTGGCCATATCTGGTCCTGAAGGCAGTCTTCGGGGTATCTAACATGTACTGAGTAAGTGCCGAGCCTAACCTCGGCGAAGTTGTGACGAGGATAAGTCAGGCTTCAACAATATAATTGATAACAACAATAAATAATAAATCCAGAAAGAAGTCTAAACAAATAAATAAATAAGTGCTGCAACAAAATAAAATAACTCAGCTATAACCAATTCTCAAATAACTCTTCAAAGTTCCAAACTTTAACTTTGAATAAAAATAGTGCAAAAATATTTAAAGAGTAGTAAAATAGACCTTTTAACTTTTCAAAACTCTTATTTTCTTTTTCTTTAAAAATCAGTAAAATATAAATGTCCTCCCTTATCGCTCCTTGTTTCGGCATGCAACCCGCTCCCACTTGTCCTCCCTTATTTCTCCTCCCTAAATATATCAACCTTATTGCTCCTGTTGCAGCCTGCAACCCGATCCCACATGTCCACCCTGATCACTCCTTGTTGCGGCGTGCAACCCGCTCCCACCAGACATATCATATCAATTTATTCAAAATTTCACAATTCAGGCCAAGCCTTTCACAATACTTTTGTCTCAACAATTATAAATAATAAACTGCATTTTTCTCATAACTTCATCAATAACCTCTCAACCATGAAACCAACATGAATGTCAAATATAAATACCTTTAATTCATAAAAACAATACCAAACCTCTCAACCATGTTTATATCACCAGGAAACCAGCTCAAACAACCAACATTCTTTCCAAATAGTCACAACAATAACTAACAACAATTCAACAAGGCCAAATAGTCATAGAAACAATAATGAACATATAACAGTAAAGACAATAATCAAATAAGTGGGGAACGGGAAAGGGGATCATGTTTAACAAACAATTTGGGTGGTGCATAGATACTCGTCACCACACTTATACACCACGCCCATGCATTTCACATAGCAAACAAGTGGGGAGTCCTATTCCCTTAAGCCAAAGTTAGACCAAACACTTCAATTCTGCAGGCCACTCACTGCTCAATTATTGCTTTTCCTTTTGAATTCACCTCTAACTTGCTCGAATCTAATCAAAATTAACTTAATATCATTAACTAATGCTAAAGGAACTAGCTTTATTGAAAAATATATTTTTTCCTAAGTTTTCTAAAAAAAAGTGAAAATCCGACCCCGGGCCCGCTTGTTCTAAACTCGGGGTTCGGACCAAATTACGCTTACCTATACACCCACGAAACCAAATATGCTATTAGTTTTGAATTCGACCTTAATTTGATATAAAAATTTAATTTTTACAAAACTCCCTAATTCTACCCAAATCCTAGATTTTTACCATGAAAATTCTTTGTTTTTGCTTTAAAAGTGATGCAAAATAGTAAGGAATTGAAATAACAAGGTTTGGAATTGATTACCTATGAATTAGGGATGAAGATTGATGAAGAAAACTCGTTTTAGGGCTGGAACCTAGAAAAATTGGAGAAGAAAGGTTCTGCCGGTTTTAATTCGTTTTTATATTAGCTGGGTTGGGCCCCTATGCGATCGCGGGTAAATATGTGAGATCGCACAGGGTAAAGGGGCTGGGACAGTGCGGTAGCGGGGAGGGGTGTGCGTTCGCACAGGGTAGGGGGCTGGGGCAGTGCGATCACGGGTAAATATGTGTGTTCGCACAGGGTAGCCTGGTCAGTGATATGCGATCGCACACTGTGTGTTGTGTTTGCACAGTGTTCCAAACAGGGCCTCAAACTTTACTCTGTGCGATCGCGTACGTTCCTATGTGATCGCACAGGACAAAATACCTGGACACCATAAATGAAAAACCAGCAGTTATTTTTAAGTGAAAAACACCTCGTGGCCTATTCGAAACTCACCCGAGCCCTCGGGGCTCTAAAAAACATGCACGCAAGTCTAAAAAAATCATATGAAAATAACATGTAAAACTATGAATTAAACCTCAAAACTCATCATTTTCAACAAGAACTCTTAAAGTTCATAACTCTTCAACCAGATGTTCGATTCACGTCAAACGAACTCCGTTTTTCATCAAATTTCACAGTTAACCTTTTAATATTATAAAAAATCTGTACGGAGCTCCGAAACCAAAATACGGACTCGATACCAATGATTTCAAATATTATTTATTTTCTTTAAATCATAAATATTTTAGCAGAACAATTTCTTTCAAAAATTGATTTCTAAGGCTTGGGACCTTGAAATTCATTTCCGGGCATACGCCCGAGTCTTATATTTTACTGCAGACCTTCAAGGATTGTCGGAACACGGATCCGGGTCTATTTACTCAAAATATTGATCAAAGTCAACTTTTATCAAATTTAAATTCTAGAAATCACTATTTCTCATATTTTCACATAAAAAGCTTTCCGGTTTCACACACGGACTATGCACGCAAATTGAGATATTTAAAATTAGTCTTTTTATGGCTATTAAGCATAGAACGGAGTTTAAATTTATAAAATAACCCCTGGGGTCATCACACTCAACCTATCTATCGGGACCTGTGGGCATGAAACTCAGTGTCCCCAGGCAAAAGGGACGTCAGTACAAATAAAACTACTGAGTATGTAAGGTACGAAAATAGTATATAATAGACATGAAAGAAACATGGAGGAAAAGACTCAACCTGTAAGTCTGAATAGCTCTGTGAATAATGAAATATTTATAGTGTCATTCATATATGTATAAATGTCATACCATGCATAGGTATATTCTTACATAACATAATCAAGCCTCTAAGGGCATCCCATCATATCATCTCGGCTACTGTGGGAAACATTATCAACGTATACCAGCTGAGCAGGTGGTGATGCGTATATAACATCATAACCTTTCCTATACCCCATATACATATAATATACGCGTATATAACTCCATCTGATCATGGGTCAATGTACATGTACAAATGAATGCATGCATAATGAAGCAAGTCAATAAGATCTTTTTGGAATGTCATAAGATCACTATGCCTTTGAATAATATCATGAAATAAACTTTATCAACTTGAGTATTTTCTGAGACCCATGAACAGAAGATATAATATTATGACACATGGGGAATCAAGAACATAGGCACCTCTAGTACTTCTATGAATAGAGTCATTTATGAAAGTTGTGCATTTGCTCGTTTCGTTTGTATCGTACAGATCATGCCAAAAGGAAAGAAGGAATAGCCTTAACATTCCTTGAGCTAATTCTCTTGACAATCCCTATAACACACGTCAATCACGACAAAACACGTAACAACAGGATCAAAGTATGAAAAAACCTGTATGATTTCCTTGAAAAAGGTTGTACCCTGCTCCCTTAGAATTTCAAGTCTTGCTGCTTATAGCATTTTGTGGGTCATATGTATGTTTTTTGAGGCTTTCCATCCGTTACTAGCAAGTAAATATATCTCACTTTAATGATGTAGGGAGATGTCTTTATCATAATGGGTGTGGGCCCCACTATAAGTGATTACTTTGCCAAAGAATCCCCTAAATATGCCACCTAGCTACATAGATTACCTAGTCACTATTAGTCTTAATTAAGAATCTGACTTGCTGCCACGTTGGGAGGATGTTTCCACCAAATACTTATCCACCAATTTCTAATTAAGTAGCTAATGTCCCACTAAAATTAAGAATTAACCAATTAGCAACATAATTAGGACATATCCTAATTTAATTAAAATATTAATAACTTTTAACCTACTTTATACACCTTACTATCATGGTCATGTGGTATAGTACTAGTCCATAAATACTGAGCATTATAGTTTGGATCGCATTATATCTCAAAATGTCAAACTTCGACGAAATTTATTTTTTTCGATTCTCTTACCCTCTCACCTTCACAAATTTACTTATCACTTGTTTGAAATAGCATAATATTTATAAATTCAAAATAATCTTGACCTTGAAATGATGTCGATTATCTTACGACAAATCCAACGTATAATACTACAGGGTGTAATATCATCATAATACTGTGAGTGTAACATTGACATAATACTGCAGAGTGTAACATTGACGTAATACTGCAGGGTGTAACATCAAAACCTCCTCATACCATGTTGTATCATTACATAAGCCATTTTACGGTTTTAAACGCATGGGCATGTTTTTCTTCTAAAAAGAAACTACCATGCATGACAATGGAAGATCCTTTGTTTGTTATATACTTTCATGACACTAACATATATAAGATATGATGAACTTGACAATATACCTATATGGTGAAAGGCCACTTACTGAGTATTTAAATATTTTTAGTGGTAGTAATTACTTTATTGGTATCATCTTCTAATGAGTTAAGATTGAGTCATATTTTACTTTTATCACGAAACTTGAAAATTAATATCTCTAGTAGTCGAGCAGCATATTAGGTTAGCGAAGATAAATTTTTCTGACATATGCTTTACACAACTTTTATTAAGAGATCTTATCCATTACGATCACTATTGGCTTGAAACCCAATTATTCTGGAAGAAGGATCAAATTATCTTTTATGGTATGCTCTTCTCCATCTGTGACTCGAAGTAATAAATTACTAAATGTTGGATCTTTTCTTGCTCTTATATTTTTTTTGGCTAAATCTTTTTCAATTAAGGCCATAAGTATGATTTTACCAAGCTAGCATTTATATTCTCTACTACCGTCGATTTTGAAATTACTGGTAATGACAGAAATTATCTAAGACAATTATTACTTTTTCATCAAATTGTTCATTGACACCCGTTATATCTCTAAATTTCATGTCAAGTGTTTCGAACTTCTGACGTTTCATCCCATATTATTACATTTGCTTTCCTTATCAATGTAACACCACCACTCTGATTGATATATTTGGAATGGTTGTTTAGTTGTTTGAAGAGGTATGTCGAATTTACAGTGAATCGTATGACCCCTGGTACAATTCTTGTCGTTAGTGCTATCATGTTTCTCGATCTAATATTTGCAAATAATGTACGATATAGGAGTATTTTTAGATTTTTTGGGGCTATAAGAATAGTACCCCTCTATCAGAATTGACTCTTTGTCATATAATATTGAAAGCTTGCTCTTGTTCAGTATTTAGCTTTATTGTGCATTGAATTTTTTCTAAGGCACTTGTATGGCCTTTTCTTCAATAATTTCTCAGTATTTTGATGCAACATTATCATCTCGGTCCTGATCATGTAATGACTCGTCCGGTGGTTTTGAGCATTTGTACTTTTCTCGATAGTTTAAGGGTATGAGTAGCTATGTATGATACATTATGACTTGTTTAAATCGTCGGTTTTGGTTTTCAGGTTATTCGGAATCTCTTTGGAAGAATGAATTTCATGATTGAAGCTTTAAGTTAGAAGAGTTGACCAAGTTTGACTTTTTTAGTATTTGACCTCAGATCGAAGTTTTGATAGTTTAGTTAGGTCTGTATGGTTATTTTGGACTTGGGCGTATGCCCGGGTTTGCATTTGGATATTTGTAGAAGGTTTCGACGCAAATTGGCGAAAGTTGGAAATTTGAAGGTTTGAAAAGTTCATAAGTTTGACGAGAGTTGACTTTGACAATATCATATTCGAATTGTGGTTCCGGGAATTGGAATAGCTTCATTATGTCATTTGGGACTTTTATGCAAAATTTGGGTTCATCCCGGGTTGATTTATTTTGTTTCGGCGCGAGTTTCGGAAGTTGAAAGTCCAAAGTTCAGTTAAGTTCGAATTGAGGCGTGATTTGTCATTTCGATGTTGTTATGTGTGATTATAGGTCTCAATTAAGTCCATGTTATATTATAGGACTTGTTGGTATATTCATATGGGGTCCCGAGGGGCTAGGTTGTGTTTCAGATAGGTTTGGGTTGTGTTGCGCTCATTTTTAATGTTTCGACGTCGTTTTTTCAAGCATAAATGGTACCACATTAAGCAAATTAGCTCCAATTTTTATTTTGATTGAAGCATTAGATCTGTGTCATAATTTTGGAACTATAGAAATTAGAATCATCAAGTTTCGACATCATATAAGGAATTTATGGTCATTTTACTAAGAATTGGGTTGCCAGATTTTTCAGATTAACTATGAAATTGCCACTGAATTCGTATTTAAAAATCTGTACTATTTTCAAATACTGAAACCAACATATCTCCTTCATTATAACGTCAAATGGAGTGTTTCAAAAGCCTAACTTGACTGGAATTTCACAAGAAATCCATTGAAGGCATCAAAAGTAGTTTCGGGATCGTTTGGTACGAGAAATGAAGCAGAACAGCTGGGCGGAAGCATATAAATCAAGGGTTTGTTCATTTGGTCATATTTTGAGTTATGAAGCTAGAATTTGGACGATCTTTGAAGTAATTTTCACCACATGGATTGGGGTAAGTGTTCTCTACTCAGTTTTGATTATATTTCATGAATCTATCTTCGTATTTGGAAATTGGTTAATGATTTCAAAAGTGAGATTGGGGGTTTTATCTAAAATTTCATAAAGCGAGTTTTGAGTGTCAAAACATCGATTTGAAGTCAAGTTTTAAGTGAAACTAGTATGGTTGGAGTCGTAATTGGATGAGTTATCAGATTTTATAAATTACGTTGAGTTCCGAGGCGCGGGCCTATGTTGGACTTTTTGGTTGATTTTTGGCTTTTGAGTAAAGATTCGACCTTTATCGACTGGGTTTGATTCCCTTGGCATTATTTGATGTATTTGAATTACTTTTGGATAGTTTCGAACCATTCGGAGGGAGGTAGCGGGGGATGGCATTTCTGGAGCATCGTCTGGCTTGCTTGGTGTCGTATTTAACTTGTTCGATGTAAGTAACATTTCTAAACTTGGTGCAGAGGATATGAAACCCCGAATTAAGTGTTATGTGATTGATGTTGAGGTGACATGCATGCTAGGTGATGGACATGTGGGCGTGTGGGCATGCACCGTATAAATTGTGATTTAGTCGATTCCATGGAACTGTGTAGCTATTTTATTTGAACATTTTTACCGTACTCTATGTGTTAGAGCATTTGAGCTGTAATTCATGATAGAAATCATGTTTAGGCTATATGATGATACTATTTGGACCCATAGTGGTCGTTCTTAGCTTTTGAATTATTAGCTTAATTGCAGTTATGTACTCAGTCGCATTCATCATTACACATCATATCTCAGTCTCTGTTATAGTATATTGTCACATATTGTATCATTGATTAGGGATGCTTAGTATGAGCATTGTGAGCCCGAGGGACTGGAGAGATTGATAACTGAGTCAGGCCGATGGCCTGATTGTGAGTGATATTTGTGGGATCGGGCTACACGCCACAACATGTTTTAATTATTTATGCGTGGATCTGGCTTATTATAGAGCTTGGGATGAAGATACCCCTTCGAAGTCTGCACACCCACAGTGAGCGCAGTTGATTTATATTGAGTGGTGGATCTTCCCCGAATCATTTATATTTGGGGATGAATTTTTCCTGGACTGGATTGGCCTTATATAGTACTGAGTGACTGACTACCAGTTGATATATATATTTGGGAAAGATCCTCCATGGACTGGATTGGCCATATACAATACTGGGCGTGAGGTTGTATTTATGTTTGGTTGGGTTGGATCTGCCTTGTACATTGCTGAGTATTGAGCGTGATGAGTGAGAGAGTGATACCATGAGATTGAGTACTCTGAGAGTGTGAGCACATGAGTTCATCACTGAGATACATTGTGTTTGACATGTGTACTTGAGATACATGCATAAAGATGTATTTTTTTCTGCTAGGGGTGGGCATTAAATCTGAAAAACCGAATTTCGAATATTTTGATTTTGGTTTATTAGGTATTTCAGTATAATTTGGTGTAATTAGGTGTAAATTTTTTGGTTATATGGTATTTCGTTATGGTCCTCGGTATTAAGGTTTTGATATTTCGGTATACCGAAAAGTAGAAATACCGAATTATTTGACAAATGTTTGGTTGGAGTCGTTGGACTACTACTGTTATAGCTTACTAGTTTACTAGTTTAGCTGTGTTGTTGGCAAATGTAATATATTGAGAAGCATCTTCTTAGTTGTAGGGACTCAAATATTATTGATTGAAGAGTAAATAAGAATCTTCTTAGTTGCAGGGAAGCATCTTCTTAGTTTTGTTTGGCAGATATTGTTGATTGAAGTGTTGAAGCCTTTTTAGTTACACGTGCAAACTTTTGTTATCTTTAACTTTTGTTGAAGCCTTCTTACAAGCACACGTTAGTAAGGGCATTAACATTTGAAGTTATCCAGTGAAATGTTGGTGTTGAGTCTGTTGAATGTTGAAAATATTTTAGCAATTTAGTTTATTAACATTTTATACTAATCCAAAATTCATTTTAGTCTAGTTTTCTTGGCTATCGAAACCGTATTGCAATTGTACCGAACCAAACAAGAAAAATCGAATCGTACCGAACTACTTTGGTCCAGTATTTGGTATGCATAATTGATTTACCGAATACCGAAATATTGAACCGTAGTTTTTAATACCGTACCGAAGTACCAAACGTTTCACCCTACTTTCTGCTACCCGGTGTTGGTGACATTCATGACTTACTTGTATCTTGACATGTAGGCATAGAGATACATTTTCCTCGTGCTATCTGAAGATGAAAACATCTTATTTATTGTTGAAGGGTTTTTGGACTAATCACATGTCACGACCTAAATTTCGTTAGTTGTGATGGCACCTAACCCAACCCGCTAGGTAAGCCAACTAATATCTATCCAGTTTCATAATGTTAATAAGTCAATTAAACAAAATAAATTATTTAAATCCATTACATTTCCCCAAGGACCGGTAGTACAAATCATGAGCTTCTACAAATAGAGTTTACAAGCGATAATGAAATAAATGCATAGTCTGTTTGAAAAGTACATAAATAAAGTTTTATAATCTAAGGCTACCCCGAACAAAAGAGGCAGCCACAACATGGACGCCGGTACATCTTCAAGTTCCGCAATCATCGAGCATAACAAAAACTGCAACCAACATCTGCACGCAATGTGCAGAAGTGTAGTATCACTACAATCGACCCCATGTACTGAGTAAGTAACAAACCTAACCTTAGGTTGAAATCAGTGACGAGCTAACACTAGGTCGGGTCCAATACCAGTATTCTACAATAGTTCGCAACAACGTAATACAAATAATAAAAAGAGTATCTCAGAAGTAAAATGCTCAACTCGCTCACAGTTCCAGAAAATACACATGTTTTTCAAATATTTTTGTGAAACTCAGATCTTTTTGCCGGAAATGCCAAAATATACATGTAAGTTTGAAAACTGTGATTTTCCCAAAAATCCTTTCAACAATAAATAAGATGTTTCATTTTCTTTCCAAATAAAAAGTACAAAATATCTCTCTAAGCCCACATATCAATGTATCTAATCAGTCATGGAAGACGTGATACTATATAGCATGAGGAAAAATGCATCTCTATGCTTGTATGTCATGTGTGAATGCAAATGCTTGTATGTCATGTGTGCATGCAAATTTCATGTATCTCGATCCACACATGTTTATAGTCGACTGCGCTCACTGGGGGTGTTCAGACTCCGGAGGGGATCCTATAGCGCAAGCACTACGTACGGACAACTCACGTGCCATAATATCAATATCTGGATCTGCACGGACAACCCACGTGCTATGATATCAATACCTGGATCCAGACGGACAGCTCACCTGCTGCACGGACAACTCACGTGCTATGATATCAATACCTAGATCCGCGCGGACAACTCACGTGCCATGGTATCAATATCCTCACAACCAGGCCCTCGTCCTTACTCAGTCATCAATCTCTCCAGTCTCACTCACGGGGTCACAGTGTCATGAAACTAGCCCGACAACAAGAATATGATGTATCAATAGATAACAACTGAGACTGAGATATGATATTAATACATGAACATGACTGAGTACAAATATCAATGAAGTATGTGAAATAACAACAAGAAACGACCACTATGGGTCTCAACTGTATCAGCATAAAGTCTAAACATGATATCTAGCATGATTGACAGCTCAATTACTTTATCACATGGTAAAAACACAGATATCGACACAATATGGCCACTATATTGGGCCATGAGAACTATAGGGTCCCATTTCATAGGGTGCATGCCCACACGCCCGTCACCTAGCATGTGCGTCACCTCAATACCAATCACATAACACCTAATTCAAGGTTTCATACCCTCAGCACTAAGTTTAGAAGTGTTACTTACCTCGACGAGCCAATACTGATGTCGAGCAGGCCAAACGATGCTCCAAAGATTCCATACCGCGCGTTCCGACCTCCAAACGGCTCGAAACTGACCAACAACAATTCAAATACATCAAACAATGCTAAAGGAACCAATCTCGATCATAAAAGATTGAATCTTGAATCAAAGTTCGAAACCGGCCTAAAAGCCCAACCCGGGCCCGCACCTCGGAACCCGACATAACTCACAAAATTCGATAACTCATTCAATTATGAGTCCAACCATACTATATTCACTCAAATCCGACTCCAATTCGATGTTCAAAACTTAAAAATTCATATTATGAAATTGTAGGCCGAAACCCCAAATTTCCTTTTTTAAAATCATCAATCAAATCCCAAAAACGAAGATGGATTCACGAAATATAACCAAAATCGAGTAGATAACACTTACCCCAATCCATATGGTGAAAATTGCCTCCAAAATAGCCCAAATCCGAGCTCCCCGACTCAAAATATGACTAAATGAATAAACTCTTGTTTTATATATTTTTTTGCTAGCTATTCTGCCTCATTTCTCATATCAAAAAAATCCTAAAAGTCACTTTTTGAGCCTCCAATGGATTCTTTGTGAAATTTTAGTCAAGTTAGGCTTTTGAATCACTCCATTTGACCTTATAATGAAGGAGATATGTTGGTTTCAATATTTGCAAATAGTGAAGATTTTTAAATACGAATTCAATAGCAATTTCGTAATTAATCTGAAAAATTTGGCAACCCAAGTTTTAGTAAAATGATCATAAATTCCGCATACGATGTCCAAATTCGACGATTCTTTTTTATATGGTGTCATAATTATAGTACGGATCTAATGCTTCAATTAAAACAGAAATCAGAGCTCATTTGCTTAATATGGTACCATTTATGCTTGAAGAAACAACATCGAAACATAAGAAAAACGAGCGCAGCGCAGCCCAAGCGTATTCAAAACTCACCCGAGCCCCTCGGGACCCCGTACGAACATACTAAAAAGTCCCATAACATAACACTAACCAACTCATGGCCTCAAATCATGCATAACAACATTGAAACGACGAAACGCGCCTCAAATCAAACTAAACGAACTTTCGAACTTTCGACTTCCAAAAACTCACGCCGAAACATATCAAATCAACTCGAAATGAACTCAAATTTTGCACACAAGTCCTAATACATCATATGGAGCTACTCGTGCCCCCAAACTACCGAGCGAAATGCAAATGCTCAAAACGACCGATCGGGTCGTTACATTCTCCCCCACTTAAATATACATTCGTCCTCGAATGTGCCAAGAGTTGTTCCTAAGCCGTCAAACCGCCGTGTAACCTTACCATGCACATATCCGGGGGTGATCCCGTCACCCTATTCCATATAGGCCCGAAAACACAACATAATTGAAGATCATTACTTCAACCTTAGTCCGTAAACCATAAAATCCAATTTTCAACATTTGGAATTTACTACAAGACCCGAACTTCGCGTCTACACTATATAAGCCTTAACAAGCTATATCAAGGCATAACCACAACCCAAGATGTAATCACCCAACATACCACATGACTCGCATACTCGTAGTAAAATTTTATTGATCACAGTAGCTGCTCAAGACAACCCAATACCGGTAATAAACCTCATGTCAAACAAAACCTCGTTCTAAAGCCTTTGTTTACTGCTGATGATGAAAGAAACACGCAAAAAATCATAACCATTCATCATATCAACCAGTTGCGGAACTCCTTCTCCCTTCGATAGGAACTATAGCAAATTTCTAAGTCGTTCAACAACAATATCCTTCCAAATATACTGCAATCAGATCCGATAACACCCATTTTAGGCCTAATGACCTCATCACATCCAACACGACCATTCTAGTGACATGACACATCAATACAATCTAAAGCCACGATCTGTGGAGTCCGAGCACTAATAGGCAACATTCCAAATGTACTCAAACATGGTAAATAACATCAAACAAGAAAAATGTCCTGCAAGATCAACGGGTTTCACCACAACACAATGCTAAGAACTCATCACACACCGCAGAACCAAAACACATGAACCTAACACAAAGGATCATACCTCTACATAACTCCGCTACAATGCGTGACCCCCATCCAAACGCTGGTCCATATTATATACCTTGAGCCACCCTACTCAAAATCCATAACCACTCGAAATTTGACATCAAGAACCCAAAATGCATTACCCTAACCACGGGGAGAAAATAGCACAATGCCATCATCCTAAAAGAACATAGCCAACGAGCAATCAATCACGTAATACCCGAATACTCATCTTGCTCAAATTTTCGTTATAAACCCAAATAGAACTGCACCATGGTGCATATAACTAAGGATTCACACTCATTATAACATAGAAGGGTAACTCACAGATCATTTGGGAACACGAATAAGCTCAATAACAACTGAATGGCACACCCCTCAACAATAGCAGTTCGGAGTCAACAAATCCGACCCGGTGCAGGACACACATCCATATTGGGCCTACCAATGAACTCCAAATCAACTATGGTCACCCACAACAGATAAATAACCCTCCGAAAGTCCACAATGAATAAATCACAACACATACTCTCCTCTTCACAACCCTGGCTACATTTTCACAATCCACAACCACGAAACAATCTACTCATGGGAACTCCCAGTCTCCAAATTCATAGAACACACAAATCACCATATCTGATCTCATCTCTATCGCCTAGATGCCTAATACTTCTCCAATACGCAATCATCCCACAAGGAATACTTCTATAATTCTTCTATGCCACAAAGCAAAATTTGAACATCAGTAGTTGATCAACTAGGAGAACACCGTAATACCAATGAAGTATCCATAATCAAAACACATCGCCCCTTATGAAATGTACATTATCATCAAACCATACCAAGTAGTAATATCATTTACCAATCTCCTTCATAACTGAACTATGACCTTGCCCATGCAAATCTCCATCCCACACTTCACACCATATATACCGTGCCATCATATGAAAAATACGAGAACGTCATAATCCGCTCTGAGTCACAAGCAACTACTCACTCAATTAGCCAAGAAATTTTCGTTTGATCTCATCCAGGAGCACAATACGCAATATGCCTCTCGCACCAGTAGGAAATATACATCTCAATTTGTGGTAGAAATCATCAAGAACTCTCCGAAACCCATTTACACTTAACCACATCGTCAGTACTAAATTCCTCTAACTCAACCAAACTACGCAAGCCGTCAAACCCGAGAATATCGCCACAAAACACCTGAAGAAACTCACTACATCATAAGAACTAGAAGAAACAATCACATCTGTTACCATGCTGATCCAACTCGTCACCAAGCTATCCTAATTCTCTGAGTTCCTTATGGATTACCTTTAAATTGATACTTCTCCTTCCCATAATACCACAATCCGCGACCAAAACTCACCACACGAGACCCTAGTATAAAAACATACCATCATAAGGCTTATAAGCCGCTGAATGCTCTCTTAAGCACCCCAAAAGTACCACAATCGAGATACCCACTCTGAAGAGACCCTCTGTGAATCTGAAGCCATTACCTTCACCTTCCTGATACTGAATGTAGAATATAATGATATAGAAATAATGCGAGTCTCGATACCATCCAATGTGACTCTCAGCTTCTAGCTATATACAAATCTGCAACATTCTCAATTGCCACATATAAATCTTGAATTCATTAGAACCATTCTCGAGAGTTATCCACACTACTTGAATCTCAATAGCCGCCCAAATGGACCGAGCGACATGTGCCCCATTTTCACCTCAACACTCTAAGAAGTAATTCACACCTCTAAGAAATCGAGCAAATTTCTACTCCATGAACACTACATCTTTCAAGATTAACCACTCAATCATTCCATGATTTCCATATACACATAGAGTGTAATACAACCCGTATCTGGAATTTCCCTTACTCGAGTCATCCTCGATCTCAACCTCTGTAAGCCATAATTGATTCACCAGTATACCTCAAACTGAAACCAATACAACACATAACCGCACAATTAACTTGTCGATAGCAGGCTCCCCCACTTGTCTCAAAGCCAAGGAATAAAGCATTTGATAACTTATAATACCCATACTCTATTGTTGCCCAAAATCCCGCACTGAAATTCAACTAATCCTTCATAAGCCTATGTAACACAAACCATATAATACCTCAAATCATCTTCTAAGCTCGTATTTATCCTCGTGATAGTCAAACCAACCTCCTCACGCGATCCAAACTCAGGTTCTACACATATAACCCATCGGTAAGAGAAAACTCTTCACAGAAACAACATAGGGACCACACAACCTCATGACACCCCGCAGGTGATAACCAGCCTGCTGAGCCTCAAACTGACATCTCCCTACGCCTTTCAACAGTCATAAATATTACGCAATCACTTAATCTTTCTGAGTCTAAACTCATATCACGACATGAAATCTACTTCACTCCTCAACTAAACAACATGAAAAGATCCTTCAACACACCCATAACTCGAGACTATACGTCAAATCAAGATGGAAATCAAGTACCCCAATAGTTCTTTCTACACCTCAAGCAAACCCTTCTCGTCACATTCAAACCATATGAACAAATCTCGCAGTCACTTCATACTCACCACGTAGCCATCCAGCCACAAATTCCACTAATAGGGACACTACAGAGCATATAAATCCAAAAGCACGTGCTCACATAATCAACACCTCTGTGCTCAAACTACAGCCAAAACTCGGCCTCAAGTCCTCTAGACTGGCCCATCATTAACACACAGAAATCACATCTCGCACCTCATCAATGGAATCATAAGCCGCCGATGCACAACTGATACCGAGCGCTCATATGCCCATACAAATGGGTGGAAGAAATTCAAAGGATTATGCTTCAAGCTGAATCAATGTCGCATGATAAGGAAAGAAAGATGGGACCTAGAGCTCTAATACCAATCTGTCATGACCCAAAATTCGTTGGTCGTGATGGAACCTAACCCAACCCGCTAGGTAATCCAACTAATAACTATCCAGTTTCAATAATGTTAATAAGTCAATTAAACAAAATAAATTATCTAAATCCATACATTTTCCCAAGGACTGGTAGTACAAATCATGAGCTTCTACTAATAGAGTTTACAAGTGATAATGAAAAAAATACATAGTTTGTTCGAAAAGTACATAAATAAAGTTTTATAATCTAAGGCTACCCCGAACAAAAGAGGCAGCCACAACATGGACGCCGGTACATCTTTAAGTTCCAATCATCGAGCACAGCAAAAACAACAACCGACATCTGCACGCAATGTGCAGAAGTGTAGTATCAGTACAACCGACCCCATGTACTGAGTAAATAACAAGCCTAACCTTAGGTTGAAAGTAGTAACAAGCTAACACTAGGTCGGGTCCAATACCAGTATTCTACAATAGTTCACAACACCATAATACAAATAATGAAAAGAGTATCTCAGAAGTAAAATGCTCAACTCGCTCACAGTTCCATAAAATACGCATGTTTTTCAAATATTTTTGTGAAACTCAGTTCTTTTTGCCGGAAATGCCAAATATACAGGTAAGTTTGAAAACTGTGATTTTTTCAAAAATCCTTTCAACAATAAATAAGATGTTCCATTTTCTATCCAAATAACAAGTACAAAATATCTCTCTAAGCCCACATATCAATGTATCTAATCAGTCATGGAAGACGTGATACTATATAGCATAGGAAAAATGCATCTTTATGCTTGTATGTCATGTGTGCATGTAAATGCAATGTATCTCGATCCATACATGTTTATAGTCGACTGCGCTCACTAGGGGTGTTCAGACTCCGGAGGAGCTCCTACATCCCAAGCGCTATGTACGTACAACTCACGTGCCATTATATTAATATCTGGATCTGCACGGATAACTCACGTGCTATGATATCAATACATGGATCTGCACGAACAACTCACGTGTTGCACGAACTACTCGCGTGCTATGGTATCAATATCCTCACAACCAGGCCATTGGACTTACTCAGTCATCAATCTCTCCAGTATCGTTCACGGGCTCACAGTATCATGAAACTAGCCCGATAACAAGAATATGATGTATCAATAGATAACAACTGAGACTGAGATATGATATTAATGCATGAACATGTCTGAGTACAAATATTAATGAAGTCTGTGAAATAACAGCAAGAAATGACCACTATGGGTCTCAACAATATCGGCATAAATTCTAAACATGATACCTAGCATGATTGACAGCTCAATTACTTTATCACATGGTAAAAACACAAATATCGACACAATAAGGCCGCTATATTGGGCCATGGGAACCATAGGGTCCCATTTCACAGGGTGCACGCCCACACGCCCGTCACCTAGCATGTGCATCACCTCAATACCAATAACATAACACTTAATTCGGGGTTTCATACCCTCAGCACTAAGTTTAGAAGAGTTACTTACCTCGAACGAGCCAATACCGATGCCGAGCAGGCCAAACGATGCTCCAAAGATGCCATCTCGCGCAATCCGACCTCCAAACGGCTCGAAACTGACAACAACAATTCAGACGCATCAAACAATGCTAAAGGAATCAATCCCGATCATAAAAGATTGAATCTTGAATCAAAGTTCGAAATCGGCCCAAAAGCCTAACCCGGGCCCACACCTCAGAACCCGACAAAAATACAAAATTTGACAACCAATTCAATTACGAGTCCAACCATACTAGTTTTACTCAAATCCGACTCCAATTCGATGTTCAAAACTCAAAAATTCATTTTATGAAACTTTAGGCCAAAACCCCAAATTTTCTTTTTAAAATCATTAATCAAATCCCAAAAATGAAGATGGGTTCATGAAATATACCAAAACCGAGTAGATAACACTTACCCCAATCCATATGGTGAAAATCGCCTCCAAAATCGCGCAAATCCAAGCTCCCTGAATCAAAATATAACCAAATGAACAAACCCTTCTTTTATATATTTTCTGCCAGTTATTCTGCCTCGTTTCTCATGCCAAACAATCTCGAAACTCACTTTTTGTGCCTCCAATGGATTTCTTGTGAAATTTTAGTCAAGTTAGGCTTTTGAATCACTTCTTTTAACCTTATTATGAAGGAGATATGTTGATTTCAATATTTGCAAATAACGCAGATTTTTAAATACGAATTCAGTAGCAATTTCGTAATTAATCTGAAAAATCTGGCAACCCAATTTTTAGTAAAATGATCATAAATTCCTTATACGATGTCCAAATTCGACGATTCTTTTTGCTATGGCTCTGTAAATTAAAATACGGATTTAATGCTTCAATCAAAACAGAAACTCATTTTCTTGAAGAAACGACGTCGAAACATAAGAAAAACGAGCGCAACGCAGCCCAAACCTATCTGAAACTCACCCGAGCCCCTCGGTACCCCATAAGAATATACTAACAAGTCCCATAACATAACATGGACCAACTCAAGGCCTCAAATCATGCATAACAACATTAAAACGACGAAACGCGCATCAAATCAAACTAAATGAACTTTCGACTTCCAAAACCTCGCGCTGAAACATATCAAATCAACTCGGAATGAACTCAAATTTTGCACACAAGTCATAATACATCATATGGAGCTACTTGTGCCCCAAACTACCGATCGAAATGAAAATGCTCAAAACGGCCGATCAGGTCGTTACATCACATTTTCAAACTTACTCGTATGATTTTGGGACTTCCGGTGAAAGATTTTGGATTTACTGTCAAACTTGAAAAGCATGTCGATTTTTCGTAACTCTGAACGAGTTGAGCATCTTACATCTCAGTTATTTTCATGTACCCTTTTATTATATTGTTATGAACTGTTTGTTGGTTATTGGAGTTGGACTCTAACCTTTGTCCCAGCTCGTCACTACTTTCAACCTAAGGTTAGTTTTATTACTTATTGAGAACATGGGGTCGATTTTACTAATATTACACTTCTGCACCTTGCGTGCAGATACTGGATGTTGATGTTGTTGTGTATGACAGAAGCTAGCATTGAAGACGTACCTGTGTTCTAGTTACAACTGCCTCTTGTTCATGGTAGCCCTAGACTTATAAAAATTTGTTTATGTACATTCGGACAGATGATGTATTTATTTCATACTAGCTTTGTAAATTCTAATCTTAGAAGCTCATGAGTTGTACTACCATTCCTTGGGGGATTTGTATAAATTCAGTTATCTCATCTTTGACTCACACCAATATTATTATATTGTGCTTTATTGTTAATTGGCTTACAGGTCAGGTTAGGTGCCATCGCGATAATTAGGTTTTTGGTCCTGACAGATCAAGTTTAGGTAAATCATATCTTTTAGCACTCTTATCCATATTCTCTAGAAAATAACTAATGCTCTTTAGAGTGCATTGTAATTGAGTATGACATGAACCATCATGTATCTTCCTGAATTTGTCCGACATATCTTCATAATTATCATCATACAATTTGTTAACGTCGATTGAATTACAATGCAACTAAATCTCGGAGAGCTGATGAAGAAAATTGTGTCACATAAGCCTCGAGGAATAATGTTATTTGATTCTAATTGCGAACCTTCTTTTGCAACTTTCTTAAAAATCTTACACGTTCTTCCATTAATAGTGAGTAGGTCTTTAAATGAATATGGTCATCTGACATGATTCGATATTAATCTCAAATAGTACCTTTCACCCTATTTAGCGTTTGCTGCATTTTTCAAGAAAAAGAAAATAAATAAATAAAATTGAAAAAAAAATATTTAAAAAATTAAGTTTAAATATGAATTTATTATCCCTAGCAATTCAACCAGTTAGAATTCTCTTTTATGTTTGTCCATGTCTTCCGCTGTGGATTCTAGACATAATACTTTGAGAGTTATTTGTATAGGTATATTCGTGCTTGCTCGCCTGTTGAGCATGTGTTGAACTAATCAATGAGCATAATTCTGTGAAAATTGTCCTATACTATAACATTTTGTAATTTTTTAAAATAATACACTAATAAAAGATATTTCGTCATAATTTATATATTGTATATCGTTAAAGTTATCAATCAAAATTTGGATGACCATTTCAAATCAAGAAATAATGTGAGCAAAGACATTATAAGAATATGAATATAAAAAATGAAAGGCAATATGACATTGTAACAACAAATTTTCGCGTCGAGAAAAATAAATAATCAAGACTAGAGAATTGCATAACAAATGTTGTATTTGATTTCAATAAATAAAAGTGGTATAATCCTTATGGTATTCCTCTAATTCTTCAAGAATGTATACTATCTTGATGAACTTGATTTTGATTTTGTTTCAAGGTCTTGTAAAGCTTGGTCTTGAATCTCCTTGTTGTAACGACCCGACCGGTCGTTTTATGCTCTAGCGCGTCGTTCAACGGTTTGAAGTCGTGAGCAGTTTTGTTTCAGGAATTAGGACCCGTGGGCGTGGTCAGAATTGAATTCCAGGAAGTTTAGAATTGATTTGGAAAGAAAATTCTCATTTCGGAAACCTTAAGTTGGAGAAATAAACTAAGATTGGAATTTTGAGTAAATGATCTCCGAATCAGAATTTGAAGGTTCCAGTAGGTTCGTATGATGATTTCGGACTTGGGTATATGTCCGGATTGAGTTTTGGATAACGCGGGAGCGTTTCGGCATATATTGTGGAAATTAGCGTTTTAGAAGGATTTCATGAATTTGGACTTGAAGTGCATATCAGTGAAGTTGATGTCCGTTTGGGATTTCGAGTCTGGGAATAGCTCTGTATGGTGATTCTGGAATTGGGAGCGCGATCGGAAGTGAATTTGGATGTCCATAGGTCATTTTGGAGCCATTTGGCTAAATATAGAAATTTGAAGGTTTTTGGGTAATCCGGTCGGAAGTGGAGGTTTTGATATCGAGGTCGGAATGCGATTCCGGAAGTTGGAGCAGTTCTATAATGTTGAAAATGACTTGTGCGCAAAATTTGAGGTCAATCAGACGTGATTTGATAGGTTTCAGCATCAGATGTAGAAGTTTGAAATTCTAAGTTCTTAAAGAATTAAATTTGAGTGCGATTCGTGATTTCGGCGTTGTTTGATGTGATTCGAGGGCTCGATCAAATCCGTATCATATTTTGGGGCAGGTTGGTATAATTGGAAGGGGTCCCGGGGGCCTCGGGTAGATTCCGGGTGGTTAACGGATCAAAAGTTGAAGTTGGAAAAGGGCTGAAGCTGCTATCATCTGGTGTAACTGCACCTGCGAGGATTTGGCCGCATGTGCGGCTTGGGCACCGCAGGTGCGAGAGTGGGTAGGCTTGGCTGGGAACCGTAGGTGCGATGGATTTTCCGCACCTGCGAAGCCGCAGGTGCGGACAGTGGGGCGTAGGTGCGATTTGGCTGAAGTTGAGGAAAACCGCAGGTGCGGGATATTTGGTCGCACCTGCGGGATCGCAGGTGCGGAGGAAAGACCGCAGATGCGAAAAGATGCCTGGGCAGAATGTTTTAAAATCGAGTTTGTGCCATTTCTCTCTCATTTTTCATTTTGTTAAGACGATTTTGGAGAGCTTTTCAAGGGGGATTTCATCAGGGATCAGAGGTAAGTTGTTTCTACTTGTTTCTAAGGCTAAATACAAGATTATATGCATGATTTGATATGGGAAATTGTGGGAAAATTAGGGTTTTTGAAGAAAAACCTAAAAAGTGAAAATTTCATTTTTTAGCCACGAATTAAGCATGAATGTTAGAGTAAATTATATATTTGAGTTAGTAAAGCTATGGGTAGAATATATCTTCGCGAATTTCGGATTTCCGGGCACGTGGGCCCGAGGGCATTTTGGCCATTTCTCCGAGCGGGGTCGGGATAGTAAATAATCTAAATTTGTTGTGAGTATTAGGATGAATGCTCATTGCTTTGACATTATGTGGTAGTTTCGGAGCGTTGTGCGTCCGTTGGAGTACAAGGCTTGGAAGTCGGTATTGGAATTTCGGAGCGAGGTAAGTCTCCTTTCTAACTTTGTGAGGGGGAATTGTCCTTCTAGGTAAATTAAATCAGTATATGCTATTATCTTTGGGGGCTACGTACGCACGAGGTGACGGGAGTCCGTGCGTAGCTACTATTATGCCATGTCCGGGTAGCCTAGGACCTACTAGCATGCTTTATGTGTGTACCTGTAACCCTGCATGTTATATTAAACTGTTGATATGACCAGAACGTAATTGAATGTTTAAAAGAAAGCTAGAGTTCATATTGTTAACCTTCTAAAAGAGAATTTGTTTCCGCTATGAATATATGTGTACCTGGACTGGGTTGTATCATGGAGTATCACTAAACTTGACAAATGAGTTTCAAAAACAAAGAATTTTTAAAACCATATTTCATGTTTCTTTTGATAAAGATTTTACCACTTTCTTGAGAAAAATGATTTTCTTGATAAACTACGAATTTATTATGTGGATATGTGTAACTTTGGGTGCCTGAGTCGCTTGAGTCATTCGCGAGCAGGAAGATCCTGTATTTGTGTGTGTATTCATATGAGCACCTGAGTTGCATGTATGATTCGCGAACAGGCTAGCTGTATTATGTTAACCGCGTCGCATGATCGATTCGCGAGCGTGGCAGATAGATGCATCTATGGTTCGAGCCGGTCGACCCCTCGGCAGTGCACAATTTATTATTGTTGGTTCGCGTCGTTTGACCCTCGGCATTGCCTGCGCATGATATTTGTTGTGTAGTTGCTATGATATTTGCCGGATTACTGGCCTGAAATGTTAAATTATCGATTGAAATGATAAAGATTTAAAGTTATTAAAAAAACTTTTGGAAGAAGTTGTTTCTTCCGTTGATTTATTATTATTTGATTAAATCACCATGTTGATTAATTGTTAATATGATGAAGATAAAAAGTGTTAAATGCGAACGAAATTGAAGATGTTTAAATCCTGTTTTATAAATTTCCTATGATGAACCATGCTTAGTGTCACTCTTGAATGTTTGAATGGACCTTTAGTAAGTTTCTAAATTGACCTCTCGTCACTACCTCTCTGAGGTTAGGCGGGCGACTTACGGAGTACACGTTTTTGTACTCATACTACACTTGCTGTGCATTTTATTGCACAGGTACTTTCATAGCAATGTGGAGGATTCGGAGACTTAGGCGAGCTGCATTATCCGGAGGCGATCCGCAGCTGACAGAGTCTCCTTCAGACTGTATTTATTCATATTTTTTAAATTTCCTTATCCAGTTGTATTTCGGACAGGCTTTGTAATGATTGTATAAATTCTTAGAAATTGCTCATGTACTTGTACACCGGGTTCTGGGATGTGTATTGGGATTTAATTTTTTAAGTGAAATCTTTTGATCACTGTTTTTAAATAACAAAATTATATTTGTTGTCGTATTTTAAAATTTACGAAAATTTATTTATTTGATTATGAAATGCAAGGAAAGTTAACAATTTTGAAAATGTTAAAACACGAACGTATTTAAACTAATTAAGGATTTGGCTTGCCTGACAGTGGTGTCCTGCGCCATCACGACCGATGGATTTTGGGTCATGACAACATGGTATCAGAGCGCTAGGTTCCCGTAGGTCTCACGAGTCATGAGCAAGTCTAGTAGAGTCTTGTGGATCGGTACGGAGACGTCTGTACTTATCTTTCGAGAGGCTACAGGGTTGTTAGGAGTACTTCCCTTCTTGATTCTTCATCATGCAAGTTGATTCCTTTGAGGCTTATGCCTATGTTCATTCCTACTCAATCTTACGCTTCGCGAAGCGCTTGCTATGGATCAGGAATTTGAGGAATGGAAATGGTGCTACGAATGTAATTCGAGATGCTTCCATGTGTAAATGGTCGTGGTTGTTTTTATGGCCTTGTGAAAGGGTAATGTGTTGTTTCAGCTCAGTAGCTGTGTTTCCGGGAGCTTTGAGGATGTGCTCGAGTAGTGATGATGGTTGCAATTGATTATCGCGTGGTGTCGATATGATGATAGAACGTTTGCCCGTATGTTGGGAGAGATGAATGGTTTGAAGGGAGGTCTCCTCAAAGCGTGATTTCGAGATTTCAGTGCTTTTGGGCCGGCAGAGGAGTGGCATTTTGGGTTAGGAATGGTCCGGTTGGGGTTGATAAGGCAATAAGACTTGGTGTCTTCAAGTGAGATGGAATATGCACCTGTGACGTGTAGTTGTTGTCATTGATCGAATGGAATGTGTTAAGTTTGTGGGTGATATAGTTTCTTCAGTTACGTGGGGTCAGAGTATCGATAAGAAGTATTGAAGAATGTGGTTGGCAAAGAATGATCCGAGAATGAGGCTAGGCGGTGGTTCCAATTCTAGGAGGCCAGGTGTAAGAAACAGAAGTCGAGCAGTCGCAAAGTGGGGCAGCGGCAGCACAACTTGGAATTTGAAGATATTGTCGCACATTTAATGGATGTCCATGAGGAGTATACGTACTAGTAAGTTGATAAATGAAGCAGGGCGTAGGATGGGGTATTGAAGTCGCAGAGAGCGTGCATTTCAGCGTCGTTGGAAGGTGTCCGCGGGTGATTTCTACAGGTGGGTGTCTTCTGGGGATAGGTTAGCAATGGCGGGGCTGGCAGGTTCTGTGAGGGGTCCTAGTGGCTAGTAGGTAGGAGATAGAACGTGTGAATGATGCTAGAGAATTTGAGTATTTAGGGAGTGATAGCAAGAGAATTTGGAAGATTTGGACGGATTGGCTGAGCAAAATCGTGTTATCAAAGGAGGAAGGATCTCAGCAGGGTCTAGAGCGATGCAAGGAGTAGCTTCGGGTTAAGTGGGGGAGTCCCACCATCTGCAATTGGGTTGTAGGATTGTCTTCGCATGGGGTTGAGGATTTTCGCCGTGTTGGCAAGTTATTTCAGCTAAGGAAAAATGAGTAAAATGGTAATTGTGCGTGGGATTGGATGAATATTTGCAAAAGTAGGCCCTGTCAGATCAGGGTTAGGCTTTGGAAGATTCATAATTTATGCTTAAAGCATGGGAGAGTTGTAAGGATAGTGACTCAGTCACGTGTTTCATTGAAAAAGGTGTTCCTGTGCTGGGAGAGCCTTGGGGTTGATTGTATTCGGGGTCATTCAGAGTGGGTGACTCTCAATAGCGGTCCTAGTGAGTTCAAAAGTTAAGAATGCGGAAATTAAGGATTTCAGGCAACAGTATGATCGAGAATCGAGCTTTTGCAGAGTAATCTCTGAGAAAATGAGGACGGTTGGAATGCTCTATGATATGTTTCAGCATGCAGGAGAATATTGAAGGAGTGAGAGAAATAGACTCCGGGTTGAAGAAAAGATTATCAGAACGGTATGAGACAGGTTGCAGGATATGGGCAGCATAGTCTCGTGAATCATGGTCACTCGGGATGAGTTGAGTTTGCTATGGGTTGAAGGAAGTTGTTATTATTCCTAAGGCAATTGATGATGATTAAAAGAAGATAGATTGATTATCCATGGTTGAAATGGCACATTTGCGGCAGTGATCGGTCTCTTTGATGTGATTTGGTTATGCATGTGGTTTGTGTCGGTGTGTGCGGGGCTTTTCGACCTCCATAATGTATTTTATGTGGGAGCATTTGAGTGCTATGGCCTACCAGGTGTAGGCGGACCCCGGAAGGGTTATGGTGGTATAGACTACTACTTAAGGATTTGCATGATCTGGGTGATAATGGGAATTTACTCGTGTGTTGAGATGGTACTCTTGAATTGAGTCAAGTAAAAGGTTTCTATATGATGAAGTGTTCACCCTATTGGTGGTTCGAAGGTTAGGATGGAATTCATGCGCTACCTCATGTTGGTATGTTAAGTGCGGGAAGCAGTATGTAACTGGGAGTAAGAATCGAGATTTAGGTCCGATGTTTATAAGGATGTTATGAGTTCGGAAGAGCAAGGCAAAGTGATTTCAAAGTTCAGTGTAAGCTGGTGTTATCTCCAGTATCACCTGAGATTGATATTCGGTGAAGAGGATTTGCACCCTGGTCATGGGTTCTTGATATGTTTTGCAACCTCAGTGTGGTCGGTGTTATGGATGGGCAGACTTGTTGCCTTGTGTGGAAGGTCGTGGAAGCATGACCGCGAAAATATTTTATAAAGTGTGACATGTAGTCACTTAATGGATTTCAGATTTGGACCGAGTATGAAGAAGTGCAATATTGCTCAATTGAGAATTTTTGCCTGTAGGGCATTCGATTCAGTTGATTATGGATTATGGGATGTTAGTCGCAGTGATGATGGTTTTTCTCGTGTATTATGAGAAAAAGTGGGTTAATGTGGACCCAAGTAAAAGCTAATAGCTAAGTTTGGTGCGAGCGAGGTGGCTCGATGTTTGTGGATGGATTTAAATATGATTATGGGCTCCGTGTGAGCCAGGCATGTTCCTTTCAGTAGAGCGCTTTTCATGGAAAGGTATCAGAACAGCGGGTGTCGTTCCGTCTTCGTTGAATTCATGTGTTATTGTGATTGTGCCATGTGAGTTGTGAAACGACTTTGATAATTTCTTATGTGTTGAAGTCCCGCGTAGCGGGGATGTTATGTGAGCAGGATAGCTCTTGAGATCCAGAGTGCATATATATATCGCACCTTAATGTGCTTGAGTTTTGTAGCATATGGCTTTATCAGTCTCCCCAGGATGGTATTATGCACTTAGCGTGCTTGTGATCGATATTCAGTAATTCATAATAGCGAGCAAATCAGCTCCGTATATATATCTTCTCATGTAAATTTTATGTTATTAGGATCGGGTTGCACACCGCAACAGTGTGATGATGAGAAGGGTTAATATGTATTTATTTTCTTGTGATTTATTTCCTATTTTCTGGTAAGAATTCATATTAGTTGCGTGAGCTGAGTAGTTCTGTCCTGAGTCATTTCTTATTATCATGTTCGAATTGTGGCCTATTGGGCGATGCAGTATCATGTGAGGCTGTTAGCCATGTTTGGGGTGATTTACTGTCTGAGCAGTTCGTACTGGGTGAGACAAGATTTTAGGATCAGGGATCAGTGTGATGAGGTTATGTGAATTTTATATTAAAGAATAAATACCATCATTCAGGTTCATAATGAAAGTGACGATTCTAGTCAAGATGAGGTATTAGAGGATTTGTTAACTCTGTAGTTGAGTGTGAATTTCTGTGAATTTCCTCTGTTGTGGTTGTATCGCCAGCATTCTAGCAGGATGTCTGCATAATTGTTATGAGGTGCATCAGGAGCATCAGATTCGTGGACCTTGGCTAATAAGGTTCAGGGAGCGTCGTTGTGGTCAGACGATGAGTTATGCGGTGCACAGTGCCGATTCAGCAAGGGTATGCAGTTATGATCTGGTATACCGTGTGCTAGTTGATGCAGTGCTTATGTATATTGAAACTAGTCCTGGATAGAGAAATTTCAGGTGTTTGAATGAATTCTGAGCTTACTATATGGATAAAGAAGAAATCTCTAGATTTTATCAAGCTATTGTGCTCGACTGGGTTGTGGTAGCACGGGTAGGTGCTCGAGATGTTAAACAGTGATTTCAGGTAACTCCAGAGCAGTTCTTAGCACGTTCGAGGACGAACGTCGGTTTAAGTGGGGGAGAATGTAACGACTCGACCGGTCGTTTTATGCTCTAGCACGTCATTCAGCGGTTTGAAGTCGTGAGCAGTTTTGTTTCAGGAATTAGGACCCGTGGGCATGGTCGGAATTGAATTCCAGGAAGTTTAGAATTGATTTGGAAAGAAAATTCTCATTTCAGAAACCTTAAGTTGGAGAAATCAACTAAGATTGGAATTTTGAGTAAACGATCTCCGAATCAGAATTTGAAGGTTCCAGCAGGTTCGTATGATGATTTCGGACTTGGGTATATGTCCGGATCGGGTTTTGGATAACCCGGGAGCGTTTCGGCGTATATTGTGGAAGTTAGCATTTTAGAAGGATTTCATGAATTTGGGCTTGAAGTGCATATCAGTGAAGTTGATGTCCGTTTGGGATTTGGAGTCTGGGAATAGCTCCGTATGGTGATTCTGGAATTGGGAGCGCGATCGGAAGTGAATTTGGATGTCTGTAGGTCATTTTAGAGTCATTTGGCTAAAGAAAGGAATTTGAAGGTTTTTGGGTAATCCGGTCGGAAGTGGAGGTTTTGATATCAAGGTCGGAATGCGATTCCGGAAGTTGGAGCGGGTCCGTAATGTTGAAAATGACTTGTGCGCAAAATTTGAGGTCAATCGGACGTGATTTTATAGGTTTCCGCATCAGATGTAGAAGTTTGAAATTCTAAGTTCTTAAAGAATTGGATTTGAGTGCGATTCGTGATTTCGGCATTATTTGATGTGATTCGAGGGCTCGAACAAGTCCGTGTCATGTTTTGGGGCAGGTTGGTATAATTGGACGGGGTCCTGGGGGCCTCGAGTGGATTCCGGGTGGTTAACAGATCAAAAGTTGAAGTTGGAAAAGATCTGAAGCTGCTGTCATCTGGTGTAACCGCACCTGCGAGGATTTGGCCGCAGGTGCGGCTTGGGTACCGCAGGTGCGAGAGTGGGCAGGCTTGGCTGGGAACCGCAGGTGCGATGAATTTTCCGCACCTACGAAGCCGTAGGTGCGGACAGTGGGGTGCAGGTGCGATTTGGCTGAAGTTGAGGAAAACCGCAGGTGCGGGAGATCTGGTCGCACCTGCGGGATCGCAGGTGCGGAGGAAGGACCGCAGGTGCGAAAAGATGCATGGGCAGAATGTTTTAAAATCGGGTTTATGCCATTTCTCTCTCATTTTTCATTTGGTTGAGATGATTTTTGAGAGCTTTTCAAGGGGGATTTCATCAGGGATCAGAGATACGTAGTTTCTACTTGTTTCTAAGGCTAAATACAAGATTATATGCATGATTTGATATGGGAAATTGTGGGAAAATTAGGGTGTTTGAAGAACAACCTAAAAAGTGAAAATTTGAATTTTTAGCCACGAATTAAGCATGAATGTTTGAGTAAATTATATATTTGAGTTAGTAAAGCTATGGGTAGAATATATCTTCGAGAATTTTGGATTTCCGGGCACGTGGGCCTGAGGGCATTTTGGTCATTTCTCCGAGGGGGGTCGGGAAAGTATATAATCTGAATTTGTTGTGATTGTTAGGATGAATGTTCATTGCTTTGCCGTTATGTGGTAGTTTCGGAGCGTTGTGCGTCCGTTCGAGTCATCGGAAGGGCTTGGAAGCCGGTATTGGAATTTCGGAGCGAGGTAAGTCTCCTTTCTAACTTTGTGAGGGGGAATCGTCCCCCTAGGTGAATTAAATCAGTATATGCTATTATCTTCGGGGGATACGTACGCACGAGGTGAAGGGAGTCTGTGCGTAGCTACTATTATGCCATGTTCGTGTAGCCTAGGACCCACTAGCATGCTTTATGTGTGTACCTGTAACCCTGCCTGTAATATTAAATTGCTGACATGACCGGAACGTAATTGAATGTTTAAAAGAAAGCTAGAGTTCTTATTGTTAACCTTCTAAAAAGGAATTGTTTCCGCTGTGAATATATGAGTACCTAGACTGGGTTGCATCGTGGAGTATCACTAAACTTGACAAATGAGTTTCAAAAACAAAGAATTTTTAAAACCATATTTCATGTTTCTTTTAATAAAGATTTTACCACTTTCTTGAGAAAAATGGTTTTCTTGAAAAACTACGAATTTATTATGTGGATATGTGTAACTTTGGGTGCCTGAGTCGCTTGAGTGATTCGTGAGCTGGAAAACCGTGTATTTGTGTGTGCATTCATATTAGCACCTGAGTCGCATGTATGATTCGCAAGCAGGCTAGCCGTATTATGTTAACCGCGTCGCATGATCGATTCACAAGCGGGGCAGATAGATGCATCTATGGTTCGAGCCGGTCGACCCCTCGGCAGTGCACAGTTTATTATTGTTGGTCTGTGTTGTTCGACCCTCGGCATTGCCTGCGCATGTTATTTGCTACGTAGTTGCTATGATATTTGCGTGATTATTGGCCCGAAATGTTAAATTGTCGATTGAAATGATAAATATTTAAAGTTATTAAAAAGACTTTTGGAAGAAGTTGTTCCTTCCGTTGATTTATTATTATTTGATTAAATCACCATGTTGATTAATTGTTAATATGATGAAGATAAAAAGTGTTAAATGCGAACGAAATTGAAGGATGTTTAAATCGTGTTTTATAAATTGCCTATGATGAGCCATTCTTAGTGTCACTCTTGAATGTTTGAATGGACCTTTAGTAAGTGTCTAAATTGACCTCTCGTCACTACCTCTCTGAGGTTAGGCGGGCAACTTCCTGAGTATACGTTATTTTTATACTCATACTACACTTGCTGTGCATTTTATTGCACAGGTACTTTCATAGCAATGTGGAGGATTCGGAGAGTTAGGCAAGCTGCATCATCCGGAGGCGATCCGCAGCTGACAGAGTCTCCTTTAGACTGTATTTATTCATATTTTTTAAATTTCCTTGTCCAGTTGTATTTCGGACAGGCTTTGTAATGATTGTATAGATTCTTAGAAATTGCTCATGTACTTATGACACTGGGTTCTGGGATGTGTATTGGGATTTAATTGTTTAAGTGAAATCTTTAGATCACTGTTTTTAAATAACAGAATTTTATTTGTTGTCGTATTTTAAAATTTACGAAAATTTATTTATTTGATTATGAAATGCAAGGAAAGGTAATTGTTTCAAAAATGTTAAAACGCGAATGTATTTCAACTAATTAAGGATTTGGCTTGCCTGATAGTGGTGTTCGGCGCCATCACGACCTATGGATTGAGTCGTGACACTCTTGAACTTGGATTTGGATTTGATCATGAGCAAGTAACTTGATCTCGAATGTCTTGGTATTTGATTTGCCGTCGTTCTTTATCTTGAATTGAACTTGAACTTGTAGCTTGAGTGCTTGAACTTGTAGCTTGAGTGCTTGAACTTGTAGCTTGTAGAAAAATCTACTTATTTGATCCACGAGCTCTCTGCTTGCTTCTTATTATCACTTCTGGTGTCTTCTAGCTTTATGAAGACCTTTATTAATAGCTGTAGGGAGATGGATTTGCGATTTGATTGTGTCACGACCCAAATTCCCAACCTTAGGGATCGTGATAGCGCCTAACACCACACTTGCTAGGCAAACCAATGTTAGAGTTCGATTAGCTATTTTTCTTTGATTATCCATTTAAACATAATAAAATAAATTTACAGTAAACTTAATCTAATGGTTTTTAAGGAGTAACTCCAATTATAAAATAATAAACAAATAAATAAACCGAGCCACGAACTAATTATATAAATAACTCTAAGACTACCCCCAGGGTCTGGTGTCACAATTCACGAACTACTAAAGAATACTACAATCAATGAGCTGAAAGAAATAACATAATTGTTTTAGGAAAATTATAAAACAGTCTCTACGAACTAAGAGAAGACTCTCGGGATCTGCAAACGCCGGCAGATATACCTCGTGTCTCCGGATAATGAATAGCGGCTACTAAAAATCTCTATTGCTGGCCGGTACCTGGATCTGCATAAAAGAGTACAGAGAGTACAACCGACCCCATGTACTGAGTAAGTGTCGAGCCTAACCCCAACGAAGTAGTGACGAGGCTAAGGTGGGGCAATTATAACTTGAACTGTGAATATATATGTATATAATAAAGTAATAAAATAATTCTGAGCAAACAAGAAAATATAACTGCAACAATAAATAACTAAACTAACTCAGTCGCCTATTCCAGTCCTCGGCTGTCACAAAAATTTCACACAACTTTCCAAGTTTCTAAATTAAATTTAAAATAACTAAATGTGCAAGATATGGGAAAACAGTAGAGTAAAACAGTAAAGTTTCCAAATCTTTGTAATTAAAATCAGTAAAACATAAATATTCTCCGTCATCACTGTCTTGTTGCGGTGTGCAACCCGATCCCACCTGTCCACCCTTATCACTATCATTTATTTCCTTTGTCCACCCTTATCACTATCATTTATTCACGTGTCCACCCTTATCACTATCATTAATTTCCCTTGTCTACCCTTGTCACTATCATTTATTTTTTATGTCCGCCATTATCACTATCATTTATTTCCCCTGGCCGCCCTTATCACTAATATTGTCCACCCTTATCACTATCAATTGATTTATTTATCAAAAACTTTCACAATTCAGGCCAAGCCTTTCACAACATGTTTATCTCAACAATTGTAAACAGAACACAGTATAGCTCACAAGTTGTATCCAATATTATTTCATAATGAAACCAACCAGAATATATGTAAATATTGTAACACTGTCATCCAACTCAACCTTTATGTACCATAACAAAATCAAGGGAACAACCAATACTTTTAACACGAGTGCAACAATACTTGGCAATAATCTAATGAAAACAAATAGTCAAGTAGCATATGCGGAATAATTCAGTTACGTACTTGAACATATTTCTAAAAGTCACCTATAAATGAATATTTTCATCTATTCACTCATGCCCTAAACTTAATGACCTCCAAAAAGTTTATCTTATCCTACCGTTTTACATTTTTAAAGTTTGGGGTCCTACTCTACAATATTATCAATACTTTTTTTTTGTTTGTTTGTTTATTGGTCTAAGGTTTAAGAGTTCACTAAATCTTCAAAAGAAAAACACAAAAACGATAATCTAAATGCATTCTTAATCTATATAACATCGAGAGAAAAGTACATGTGACTCTTATTCAGGTCTTAGATTTATTACAGCAAAGATCATCACTTGATCATATAAACCTCAACAATCATAAAACAGTCAAGTCGGGAAGCAAATAAATGAAAAACGGAAAAGGGAGCATGGTAAACAACAATTTGGTAGTGCATAGGTACTAGTCACCTCACCTATACACTACACACAAGCAATTTCACATAACAATCAGGTTGGGGATTCCTATTCCCTCAAGTCAAGGTTAAACCAAGCACTTACCTCAATTTCGCAGGTCACTCACTGTTCAATTATAGCTTTTCCTCTTGAATTCACCTCCAATACACTCGAATCTAACCATAATTAACTTAATATCATTAATTAATGTTAAAGGAACTAACTTTACTGAAATAATAATTTTTCCTAAGTTTTCTGAAAAAAAGTTAAACCCGACCCCGGACCCGCTTGGTCCAAACTCGAGGTTCGGACCAAATTACGTTTACCCATTCACCCACGAGCCCGAATATACAATTAGTTTCGAAATCCGATCTCAATTCGAGATAAAGATTCGATTTTTACAAAATTTCCTAATTCTACCCAAACCCTCAATTTTTACCATGAAAATTCTTAGTTTTTGATTTAAAAGTGATGAAAAACATTGGGTAACTGAAATATAACCAAAAAACGAGTAGAGAACACTTACCCCAATCCCTATGGTGAAAATCTCTCAAATCCGAGCTCCCCAACTCAAAATATGACCGAATGAACAAACTCTAGTTTTATATATTTTTCTTCGAGCTATTCTGCCTCGTTTATCGTGCCAAATAATCCTAAAATTCGATTTTTATGCCTCCAATGGATTCCTTGTGAAATTATAGTCAAGTTAGGCTTTTGAATCACACAATTGGACCTTATAATGAAGGAAATATGTAGGTTTTAATATTTGCAAATAGTGCTGATTTTTAAATACGCCGTTAGTGGCAATTTCGTAATTAAGCTGAAAAATCTGGCAACCCTATTTTTAGTAAAATGACCATAAATTCCTCATACGATGTCCAAATTCAATGATTCTTTTTGCTATGGGTCCGTAATTACGATACAGATCTAATACTTCATTCAAAACAGAAATAGGAGCTCATTTGTTCAATATGATATCATACATGCTTGAAGAAATGACGTCGAAGCATAAGAAAGAACGAGCGCAACACAACCCAAACCTATTCGAAACTCACCTGAGCCCTTGGGGCTCTAAACCAAACATGCACGCAAGATTAAAAACACCATACAGACTTGCTCGTGCGATCAAATCATGAAAATAACATGTAAAATTGTGAATTAAGCCTCAAAACTCATCATTTTTCTCAAGAACACTTTAATTTCGCTATTTCTCAATCGGACGTCCGAATCACGTCAAATAAACTCAAATTCTTACCAAATGTGATGACCCAAGGGGTCATTTTATGAATTTAGACTCCGTTCTACACTTAATGGCCCTAAAAAGATTAATTTTAAATACCTCGATTTGCATGCGCAGACCGAGCGTAAAACCGGAAAGCTTTTATGAAGATATTAGAAATAGTAATTTCTAGAGTTAAAATTTAATAAAAGTTGACTCTGGTCAACATTTTGAGAAAACGGACCCGGATCCGTATTTCGAGGATCCCGGGAGGTCCGCAGTAAAATATGGGACTTGGGCGTATGCCCGGAATTGAATTCCGAGGTCCCAGGCCCTAGAAATTAATTTTTGAAAGAAATTATTTTGCTGAATTATTAATGAAATAAAGAAATGAATTAACGTTTGAAACCGTTGGTATCGGGCCCGTATTTTAATTCCAGAGCTGGATACAGGTTTGTTATGATATTTAAGTCTTGTCTGCGAAATTTGGTGAGAATCGAAATTTATTTGACGTGATTCAAACGTCTGGTTGATAAATAGTGAACTTTAAGTGTTCTTGAGAAAAATAATGAGTTTTGAGGTTTAATTCATAGTTTTACATATTATTTTCATGATTTGATCGCACGAGCAAGTCCGTATGATGCTTTTAGACTTGCGTACATGTTTGGTTTAGAGCCCCGAGGGCTAGGATGAATTTCAAATAGGTTTGGGTTGTGTTGCGCTCATTATTTCTTATGATTCAACGTCGTTTCTTCAAGCATAAATGATATCAAATTGAAAAAATGGGCTCCGATTTCTGTTTTGAATAAATTATTAGATCCGTATCGTAATTACGGACCCGTAGCAAAAAGAATCATCGAATTTGGACATCGTATGAGGATTTTATGGTCATTTTACTAAGGTTGCCAGATTTTTCAGGTTAATTACGAAATTGTCACTGACGGCGTATTAAAAATCTGCACTATTTGTAAATATTAAAACCTACATATTTCCTTCATTATAAGGTCAAATTGAGTGATTCAAAAGCCTAAATTGATTAGAATTTCACAAGGAATCCATTGTAGACATAAAAATAGAGTTTTGGGATCGTTTGACATGATAAACGAGGCAGAATAGCTGGCAGAAAAATATATATAAAACGGACAGACCTCTTCTTCTTCAAATTTTCGAACCCCACAGCCCTAGAAACGAATTTCTTCCCCATATATAATTCCCAAGTCATAGGTAATCAATTCTAAACTTTACTCTTTCAATTCCTTATTGTTTTTCATCACTTTTAAATCAAAAGTTAAGAATTTTCATGGTAAAAATTAAGGGTTTGGGTAGAATTAGGGAATTATGTAAAAACCCGAATTTTATATCGAATTAAGGTCGGATTTCAAAACTAATTGTATATTTGGGTTCGTGGGTGAATGGGTAAACATAATTTGGTCTGAATCCCGAGTTTAGACCGAGCGGGCCTGGGGTCGGGTTTTCACTTTTTTGAGAAAACTTAGAAAAAAAATTATGTGTTTCAATAAAGTTAGTTCCTTTAGAATTACTTGATGATATTAAGTTAATTATGATTAGATTCGAGCAAGTTAGAGCAATATTCTAAAGGAAAAGCCATAATTGAGCAGTGAGTGGCCTGCGAAATTGAGGTAAGTGTTTAGTCTAACTTTGACTTGAGGGAATAGGAATCCCCACTTGTTTGCTATGTGAAATGCATGTGTGTGGTGTATAGGTGAGGTGAATAGTATCTATGCACCACCAAATTGCATGTTAAGCATGATCCCTTTTCCCGTTTCCAACTTAATTGATTCTTGTCTTAATTGTNTATATATATATATATATATATATATATATATATATATATCTGTTGGTTTCATTTTTGATAATATTGAGGAAGTTGTGAGAAATGCAGTTTAACTATTTTGTGATTGTTAAGGTTCACGTGGTTATTTGGTTTCATTGATTTATTCCCAATTGTTGTTGTAAATGGTTTAAAAGTGTTGGTTGTTCTCTTGATTCTATCATGGTATATATAAAGACTGAGTTGGGTTGACAGTGTTATGATAGTTACATATATTCTGGCTGATTTGGTTATGGAATGATATTGGTTAAAGCTTACGAGCTATACTGTTTTCTGTTTGTAATTGTTGAAACAAAAATATTGTGAAAGCCTTGGCCTGAATTGTGAAATTTATGAATAAATTGATATGAGATGTCTGGTGGGAGCGGGTTGCACGCCGCAACAAGGAGTGATAAGGGTGGACTGGTGGGATCGGGTTGCACACCACAACAAGAGTAATAAGGGTGATATATTTAGGGAGGAGCAATAAGAGTGGACAGGTGGGAGTGGGTTGCACGCCGCAACAAGGAGAAATAAGGGAAAACATTTATATTCTTATTGAATTTCAAAGAAAATAAAGATTTGAAAAGCTTAAATGTTTATTTTACTATTCTTCATATTTTGTTGGCACTACTTTTATTTAAAGTTAAAGTTTGGAAACTTGGAATTTTTTGAGAATTGGTTATAGCTGAGACTTGGAAAATGCGGCTGAATTATTTTATTGTCGTTGCATTATTCAATTATTTGTTTAGATTTCCTTCTTTCTTCATATATTATTGTCACAGCTTATATTGCTAAATCCCTGTCGTAGCCTCGTCACTACTTTGTCGAGGTTAGGCTCGGCACTTACTCAGTACATGGGGTCGGTTGTACTGATACTACACTCTGCACTCTTTTGTGCAGATCCACGTACTGACCAGCAGTAGAGATATTAAGAACGGCTATTCATTTATTTGGAGACACGAGGTATATCTACCGGCGTTCGCAGATCTCAAGAGTCTTCTCTTATTTTTACATACACTATTTTATATCATTCAGAGCAATTACACTATTTCTTTAAGCCATTATTTGTAGTATTCTTTAGTAGTTCGTGGATTGTGACACCAGATTCTGGGGCAGTCTTAGTATTATTTATACAATTAGTTCGTGGTTCGTCTTAATTAGTTGGTTAGTATTATTATTTTATTTTATTGTTGTTGGGAATTATTCTAACTAAGTTCATTTGGAAGTTATTTATTTTTACTTAAGTAATTAATTAAGAAAATTAGTCAATCGAATTCTAACATTGGCTTGCCTAGAAAGTGTGATGTTAGGCGCCATCACGACCTCTAAAGTTGGGAATTTGGGTCGTGACAAGTTGGTATCAGAGCACTAGGTTGCTTAGGTCTCACAATTCAGGAACAAGCTTAGTGGAGTCTGAAGGATCGGTACGGAGACGTCTGTACTTATCTTTCGGAGGCTATTGAGTTAGGAAACAACTCTTTTTTTTCTCTCCTCTATCGTGTGATTCTTGTATCCCAAATACTGATTAGATTCTTCTATTCTCTCGCAGATGGTGAGAACACGTGTTTCGTCTTCCGTTGACCAGCATTCCGGTCCTCCAGCTGCAGCAGCAGCAGCTCCTACTAGGGGCAGAGGTCGAGGCCGCGCCAGAGGCCGAGGAAGGGGCAGGACTCAGCCCGTTGCTCAGGTAGCAGCCCTAGCTGCGGAACCTCAGATTGAGATTGATGAGGGGGTTCCAGCTCAGACTGTTCCAGCGGGGGCAATTCAGGTTCCTGAGGGGTTTATTGCCACCCCGGTCCTTCAGGATGCTTTGGTTCGTTTAGTGAGCTTGATGGAGAGTGTGGCCCAAATGGGCACATTCCCTGTTGCAGTAGTCGTATCTCAGGCTGGAGGCGGGATCCAGACTCCTGCCACCCACACTCCAATTCAGACCACTCCTCAGGCTCAGACTCCAATGGCCAATCCTGTTGGGGTAATTCAGCCAGTTACAACAGCGTCGCCCGCTAATGGGGCAGCCATGTCATCGGATGCTTTGTGGAGACTCGATAGGTTCATTAAGCTATTTCCTGTCCATTTCAGTGGTGCTACTTCAGAGGACCCTCAGGAATATCTGGATAGATGTCATGAGGTATTGCGTAATATGGGTATTCTAGAGACCAATGGGGTCGATTTTGTGACTTTTCAGATGACTGGTTCCGCCAAGCAATAGTGGAGGGACTATTTGTTGACTAAGCCAGCTGGATCACCTGCTCTGACTTGGGATCAGTTCTCTCATCTCTTTCTAGAGAAGTTCTTACCTGTCACTACTCGAGAGGATAAGCGTCGTCAGTTTGAGAGACTCCGGCAGGGTAACATGACTGTGACTCAGTATGAGACTCGTTTTGTGGATCTGGCTAGACATGTTATTCTTATATTGCCCACAAAGAGGGGGAGGGTCATACGGTTTATTGATGGCCTTGCTCAGCCCATTAGGTTGCAGATGGCCAAGGAAACAGGGTCCGAGATTTCTCTTCAGGATGCAGCTAATATAGCTAGGAGGGTTGGGTCAGTTCTTGGGATGGGACGTCAGGGGTCAGACAAAAGACCTCGCCATTCTGGTAGATTCAGCGGTGCCTCGTCCGGGGGCGGAGATACTCGGGTAGAGGACAATCTTCCATGCCATTTAATTCAGCACTCCATACGTCCCATGGTGCTTCAGGAGGTCATGGCTCTTACTTGCCTTATCCTGATCAGTCAGCCCCGATCAGAGCACCTCCTCTCCAGAGTTATTATCGTGGTCAGCCGGTTCGTCAGGGTCAACCTCAGTATCAGGATGGATGTTATGAGTGTGGTGAGTATGGACACATTCGGAGATCTTGTCCAAAATTCTTGGGTAATCATCCTCAGTATCAGAATTCTCGTGCCATAGTTCCGGCACTAGCTGCAACACCACCTGCCCAGCCAGCCAGGGGTAGGGGTCAGGTAGTCAGAGGTAGAGGTCAGAATGTTAGAGGTGGAGGTCAGCATGCTAGAGGTGGAGGCCATCCCTCTAGAGGTGGTGGCCAGCCCGTTATAGGTGGAGGACCACATGTCAGGGGTCCTCCTGGTGACGTAATTCAGGGTGGTGGGGCCCAGCCCTGAGTATATGCATTTCCAGCCATGCCTGAGGCAGAGTCCTCCGATGCTGTTATTACAGGTATTATCTCAGTTTGTGATAGAGCTGCTTCAGTTTTGTTTGATCCGGGGTCTACTTACTCGTATTTTTCATCCTATTTTGCCTCGTATTTGAATGTGCCCCGTAGTTCCTTGAGTGTTCCTGTTAATGTGTCTACACCGGTGGGGGATGCTATCGTGGTAGATCGAGTATACCATTCGTGCGTGGTAGTCATAGAAGGTCTTGAAACTAGTGTGGATCTTTTACTTCTAAACATGGTTGATTTTGACGTTATATTGGGCATGGATTGGTTGTCGCCCTATTATGCCATCTTAGACTGTGACGCCAAGACAATTACCTTAGCATTGCCGGGGTTGCCTCGATTAGAATGGAAAGGGATCCCTGGTCATTCTCCCATCCGGGTAATTTCATATGCCAAGGCTCGCCGCATGGTGGAGAAAGGGTGTTTGTATTATTTGGCCCATATTCGTGATTCCGATGCCGAGGTTTCTTCTATAGAGTCGGTTCCTATCGTGTGTGAGTTTCCTGAGGTGTTCCCTGCAGACCTGCCGGGTATGCCACTCGACAGGGATATTGATTTCTGTATTGATGTGGTTTCGGGCACTCAACCCATTTCCATTCCTCCATATCGGATGGCCCCACCAGAATTGAAAAAACTAAAAGAACAGTTGCAAGACTTGCTAGATAAGGGTTTCATAAGACCCAGTGTCTCGCCTTGGGGTGCACCGATTTTGTTTGTAAATAAAAAGGATGGGTTAATGAGAATGTGCATAGACTACAAGCAACTGAATAAAGTTACTATCAAGAATAAATATTCATTGCCAAGGATTGATGACCTATTTAATCAGCTTCAGGGTGCTAGAGTGTTTTCGAAAATTGATTTGAGGTCAAGCTATCATCAGCTGAAGATTAGGGCGTCTGATATCCCTAAGACAGCATTTCGTACGAGGTATGGGCATTATGAATTTTTGGTGATGTTTTTTCGGCTGACTAATGCTCTAACGACTTTTATGGACTTAATGAATCGGGTTTTCAAGCCCCATTTGGACTCTTTTGTGATCGTGTTCATTGATGGCATTCTTATATACTCTCGCAGTCGGGAAGAGCACGAGCAGCATCTCCGTATAGCACTCCAGACTTTGAGAGATAATCAGTTGTATGCCAAGTTTTCTAAATGTGAGTTCTGGTTAGATTCAGTAGCCTTTTTGGGTCATATCGTATCAGCTGAGGGTATTCAGGTTGATCCTAAGAAGATAGAGGCAGTCAAGAACTAGCCTAGACCCACCACAACCACGGAGATTAGGAGTTTCTTGGGTATGGCCGGTTACTACCGTCGTTTTGTGGAGGGATTTTCATCCATAGCAGCCCCAATGACTAGATTGACTCAAGAAGGTGCCCCATTTAAATGGTCAGATGAGTGCGAGGCGAGCTTTCAGAAGCTCAAGACAGCCTTGACTTCAGCACCGATGTTGGTGTTACCATCAAATTCGGGTTCTTTCACGGTGTATTGTGATGCATCTAGAGTTGGTCTTGGAGCAGTGTTGATGTAGGACAACAGGGTGATTGTGTTGCGTCTCTTCAGTTGAAAGTCCATGTGAAGAATTTCCATGTTCATGACTTAGAGTTGGCGGCTATTGTTCATGCTTTGAAAATTTGGAGGCATTATCTTTACGGCGTGCCGTGTGAGATTTTTACTGACCATCGCAGCCTCTAGTACTTATTCAAGCAGAACGATCTAAATTTGAGGCAGCGAAGGTGGTTAGAGTTGCTAAAAGATTATGATGTCACTATATTATATCACCCGGGGAAGGCCAATGTGGTGGACGATGCTTTGAGTATAAAAGCGGTGAGTATGGGCAGTCTTGCGTATATCCCAGTTGGCAAGAGACCGTTGGCTTCAGACATTCAGACTTTGGATAATCAGTTCATGAGGTTGGATATTTCTCCCCGCAGTGTCCTAGCTTATACTGTCGCTCGGTCTTCTCTAATTGATCGTATCCGAGAGCGGCAGGATGATGACCCACATTTGGCAGTCCTTAGGGACACGGCTCGGCACAGTGATTCCAAGCAGGTTACAGTTGGAGAAGACGGTGTTTTGAGAATGCAGGATAGGTTGTGTGTGCCTAATGTTGATGGCCTCCGTGAATTGATCCTTGAGGAGGCTCACAACTCCAAGTATTCTATTCACCCAGGTGCAGCAAAAATGTACCAAGATTTGAAACAACATTATTGGCGGAGAAGGATGAAAAAGGACATTGTGGCTTATGTGGATCGTTACTTAAATTGTCAGCAGGTAAAGTATGAGCATCAGAGACCTGGTGGTTTGCTTCAACAGATAGAGATTCCTGAGTGGAAGTGGGAGCGTATCACTATGGACTTCGTTGATGGGCTTCCACGGACTCAGAGGAAATTCAATGTGGTTTGGGTTATTGTGGACAGGCTGACTAAGTCAGCACACTTCATTCCAGTGGCTACTACTTATACTTCAGAGCGGTTGGCTGAGTTGTATATTCGGGAGATAGTTCGCCTTCATGGGGTGCCCGTGTCTATCAATTCTGATCGGGGTACACAGTTTACTTCGCACTTTTGGAGGGCAGTTCAGCGTGAGTTGGGTACTTGAGTAGAGTTGAGTACAACATTGAGCGTACCATTCAGATATTGGAGGACATGCTCCCCGCTTGTGTTATTGATTTTGGAGGTTCATGGGATCAGTTCTTGCCGTTAGCGGAGTTTGCTTATAATAATAGTTATTAGTCGAGCATTCAGATGGCTCCTTATGAGGCGTTATATGGTAGACGGTGCAGATCGCCAGTTGGATGGTTTGAGCCGGGAGAGGCTCAGCTGTTGGGTACAGACTTAGTTCATGAGGCCTTAGATAAGGTCAAGATTATTCAGGAGAGACTCCGTGCAGCTTAGTCTAGGCAAAAGAGTTATGTTGATCGTAAGGTTCGTGATGTGGCATTCAAGGTTGGAGAGAGAGTATTGCTTCGTGTGTCGCCCATGAAGGGTGTTATGAGATTTGGGAAGAACGGTAAGTTGAGCCCTAGGTATATCGGGCCGTTTGAGATTCTTGATAGAGTGGGGGAGGTAGCTTATAGACTTGCATTGCCTCCAGGGTTATCCTCAGTTCATTCGGTATTCCATATGTCTATGCTCCAGAAATATCATGGCGACCCGTCCCACGTGTTAGATTTCAGCTTTGTCCAGTTGGACAAAGACTTGACTTATGAGGAGGAGCCGGTAGCTATTTTAGACCGAAAGGTTCGCCAATTGAGATCTAAGAGTTTTCCTTCAGTTCGAGTGCAGTGGAGAGGCCATCCCGTTGAGGCAGCTAATTGGGAGTCTGAGTAAGACATGCAGAGTAGATACCCACACTTGTTCGCCACTTCAGGTAATTTTCTATGTCCGTTCGAGGACGAACGTGTGTTTTAGAGGTGGAGATTGTGATGACCCAAGGGGTCATTTTATAAAATTAGACTTCGTTCCATGCTTAATAGCCATAATAAGACTAAAATTAAATACCTCTATTTACGTGCACAGTCCGAGCGTGAAACCGGAAAGCCTTTATGTGAAAATATGAGAAATAGTGATTTTTAGAATTTAAATTTTATAAAAGTTGACTTTAGTCAACATTTTGAGTAAACGGACCTGGTTCTGTGTTCCGACGATCCCGAGAGGTCCGCGGTAAAATATGGGACTCGGGCGTATGCCCGGAAATGAATTCCGAGGTCCCAAGCCTTAGAAATCAATTTTTGAAAGAAATTGTTTTGCTGAAATGTTTGTGAATTAAAGAAAAGAACTAATGCTAAAAATCATTGGTATCGGGTCCGTATTTTGGTTCCGAAGCCTGGTACAACTTGGTTATAATATTTAAAGGTTAACTGTGAAATTTGATGAAATACGAAGTTCGTATGACGTGATTCGGACATTCGGTTGAGAAATTATGAACTTTAAGAGTTTTTGTGAAAATGATGAGTTTTGAGGTTTAATTCATAGTTTTAGATGTTATTTTCATGATTTGATCGCATGAGCAAGTCCGTATGATATTTTTAGACTTGTGTGCATGATTGGTTTGGAGCCCCGAGAGCTCGGGTGAGTTTCGAGTAGGTTACGGGACATTTTAAACATAAAAAGAACTGTTGTATACCTGTTGTCAGAAGTGTAGGCATTCTTAAGAGCAGATGTGATTTTCTCCTTAATGGTACGATGGTAGACAGTAGTAGCATGAGCTGTAAAAAAGTTTGTTTATGATATTAGTTGCTTGACTCCTTCATAAAGATAGATATATAGCAATCATATTGAAAAAAAAAAAAAAAACTAATTAAGTTTCTCGATGCACTAACACCAGCAACTTATAGTTTAGGATAAAACAGAATCCTTCATATCGCGTAAATTAAATTATTCTTATTTCATGTATGAAACGTTTCTATATTCCTATTATTAAATTACTTGAAATTATACCAGGTACCACTTTGGATTTTAAACAGTTATATATGTATTATATTACTTGATATTCCTATTATGTAAAGTAATATAAAAACAGATTTTAAATGGAGCATAACTTATTTTCTTCTATTTTTCAAACTACCAAGCCCTAGAGACGATTTTCTTCACCAAAGTTCATCCTCAAAGTGTTGGTAATCAATTCTAAACTTTACTCTTTCAATTTCTCATTGTTTTTCATCACTTTTAAACCAAAAAATAAGAATTTCATGGTAAAAATTGAGAGTTTGGGTAAAATTAGGAAATTCTGTAAAAATCGAATTTTTACCTCGAATTGAGGTCGGATTTCGAAACTAATTGCATATTCGGGTTCCTGGGTGAATGGGTAAACATAATTTGGTCCGAACCCCGAGTTTAGACCAAGCGCGCCCGAGGTCGGGTTTTCACTTTTTTGAGAAAACTTAGGAAAAATTATAATTTTCAATAAAGTTAGTTCCTTTAGCATTAATTAATGATATTAAGTTAATTATGATTAGATTCGAGCAAGTTAGAGCAAGATTCTAAAGGAAAAGCTATAATTGAGCAGTGAGTGGCCTGCGAAATTGAGGTAAGTGTTTGGTCTAACTTTGGCTTGAGGGAATAGGTCTCCCCACTTGTTTGCTATATGAAATGCATGGGCGTGGTGTATAGGTGTGGTGACGAGTATCTATGCACCACCCAAACTGTCTGTTAAACATGATCCTTTCTCGTTCCCCACTTATTCGATCATTATCTTAACTGTTATATGTTCATTATTGTTTCTATGACTATTCGGCTTGGTTGAATTATTGTTAGTTATTGTTGTGACTATTTGGAAAGAGTATTGGTTGTTTGAGTTGGTTTCCTGGTGATATAAACATGGTTGAGAGGTTTGATTGTTTGTATGAATTAAAGGTATTTATATTTGATATTCCTGTTGGTTTCATGATTGAGATGTTATTGATAAAGATATGAGAATAATGCAGTTTATTATTTATATTTGTTGCGACAAAAGTATTGTGAAAGGCTTGGCCTGAATTTGTGAAATCTTAAATAAATTGATATGATATGTCTGGTGTGAGCGGGTTGCACCCCGCAACAAGGAGTGATAAGGGTGGACAGGTGGGATCGGGTTGCACGCCGCAACAGGAGTAATAAGAGTGATATTTTAGGGATGAGCAATAAGGGAGGATATATGGGAGCGGGTTGCACGCCGCAACAAGGAGCGATAAGGGAAGACATTTATATTTTTACTGATTTTCAAAGGAAATGAAGATTTGAAAAGCTAAATGTTTATTTTTACTATTTAATTTTTTTGAAAAACAAAGATTTGAAATTTTCTATTTTATATTACTGTTTTCATTTTTATTTAAAGTTAATGTTTGTAAATTTGGAATTTTCTTTTGGAGTTGGAAATTTGAAATTTTTTTGTTGCGGTACTTAATTATCTGTTTAGAATTCCTTCTTGCTTTATATTTATTGTCTTAGTTATATTTTTCTTGTTCGTGTAGAATTGTTTTATTGCGTTATTGTATATATTATTGTCATAAGTTATATTTTGTTAATGCCCCGTCGTAGCCTCGTCACTCCTTCATCGAGGTTAGGCTCGACACTTACTCAGTACATGGGGTCGGTTGTACTGATACTACACTCTGCACTCTTTTGTGCAGATCCAGGTACTGACCAACATTAGAGATATTTAGAGCGGCTAATCATTTATTTAGAGAGACGAAGTATATCTGCCGACATTCGCAGATCCCAAGAGTCTTCTTCTATTTTTACATATACTGTTTTATATCATTCAGAACAGTTACACTATTTCTTTCAGTCATTATTTGTAGTATTTTTTAGTAATTAGTGGATTGTGACACCAGACTATGAGGTAGTCTTAGAATTATTTATACAATTAGTTCGTGGTTCGTCTTAATTAGTCGGTTATTATTATTATTTTATTTTATTGTTGTTGGGAATTATTCTAACTAAGTTCATTTGGAAGTTATTTATTTTTTCTTAAGTAATTGATTAAGAAAATTAGTCAATTGAATTCTAACATTGACTTGCCTAGCAAGTGTGGTGTTAGGCGCCATCAAGACCTCTAAGGTTGGGAATTTGGGTCGCGACATTAAAATCAGTAAAACATAAATATTCTCCCTCATCACTGTCTTGTTGCGACGTGCAACCCGATCTTACCTGTCCACCCTTATCACTATCATTTATTTTCCATGTCCACCCTTATCACTATCATTTATTTCCCATGTCCGCCTTTTCACTATCATTCATTTCCCCTGGCCGCCCTTATCACTATCATATTGTCCACACTTATCACTATCAATTGATTTATTTATCAAAAACTTTCACAATTCAGGCCAAGCCTTTCACAACACGTTTATCTCAACAATTGTAAACAGAACACAGTATAACTCACAAGTTGTATCCAATATTATTTCGTAATGAAACCAACCAAAATATACGTAAATATCGTAACACTGTCATCCAGCTCAACCTTTATGTACCATAACAAAATCAAGGGAACAACCAACACTTTTAACACGCGTGCAACAATACTTGGCAATAATCTAATGAAAACAAATAGTCAAGTAGCATATGCGGAATAATTCAATTACGTGCTTCAACATATTTCTAAAAGCCGCTTATAAATGAATATTTTCATCCATTCGCTCATGACCTAAATTTAATGAGCTCCAAATAGTTTATCTTATCCTACCGTTTTACATTTTTAAAGTCTGGGGTCCTACTCTACAATATTATCAATACTTTTTTTTTGTTTGTTAATTGGTCTAAGGTTTAAGACTTCACTAAATCTTCAAAAGAAAAACACAAAAACGATAATCCAAATGCATTATTGATCTATTCATCGAGACAAAAGTACATGTGACTCTTATCCAGGTCTTATATTTATTACAGCAAAGATCATCGCTTGACCATATAAACCTCAACAATCATAAAACAGTTAAGCCGAGAAGCAAATAAATGGAAAAGGAAAAAGGGATCAAAGTAAACAATAATTTGGTAGTGCATAGGTACTCGTCACCTCACCTATACACTACACACAAGAAATTTCACATAACAATCAGGTTGGGGATTCATATTCCCTCAAGTCAAGGTTAAACCAAGCACTTACCTCCACTTCGCAGGCCACTCACTGTTCAATTATATCTTTTCCTCTTGAATTCATCTCCAATATACTCGAATCTAACCATAATTAACTTAATATCATTAATTAATGCTAAATGAACTAACTTTACTGAAAATTATAATTTTTCCTAAGTTTTCTCAAAAGAAGATAAAACCCGACCCCGGGCTCGCTTGGTCCAAACTCGGGGTTCGGACCAAATTACGTTTACCCATTCACCCACGAGCCCGAATATACAATTAGTTTCGAAATCCGACCTCAATTCAAGGTAAAGATTCGATTTTTACAAAATTCCCTAATTCTACCTAAATCCGTAATTTTTACCATGAAAATTCTTAGTTTTTTATTTAAAAGTGATGAAAAATATTGGGTAATTAAAATATAACTAAAAAATCGAGTAGAGAACACTTACCCCAATCCCTATGGTGAAAATCACCCAAAATTCGACTTCCCCAACTCAATATATGACCGAATGAACAAACCCTAGTTTTATATATTTTTCTGCCAGCTATTCTACCTTATTTCTCGTTCCAAATGATCCCGAAACTCCATTTTTATGTCTCCAATGGATTCCTTGTGATATTTTGGTCAAGTTAGACTTTTGAATCACTCAATTTGACCTTATAATGAAGGAGATATGTAGGTTTTAATATTTGCAAAAAGTGCAGATTTTTAAGTACGCCGTCAGTGATAATTTCGTAATTAATCTGAAAAATCTGGCAACCCTATTTTTAGTAAAATGACCATAAATTCCTCATATGATGTCCAAATTCAATGATTCTTTTTGCTACGGGTCTGTAATTACGATACGGATCTAATACTTTATTCAAAACAGAAATCGGAGCTCATTTGTTCAATATGATAGCCTTCATGCTTGAAGAAACGACGTCGAAGCATAAGAAAGAACGAGTGCAACACAACTCAAATCTATTCGAAACTCACCCGAGCCTTCGGGGCTCTAAACCAATCATGCACGCAAGTCTAATAATATCATACGGACGTGCTCGTGCGATCAAATCATGAAAATAACATGTAAAACTGTGAATTAAACCTCAAAACTCATCATTTTTCTCAAAACACTTCAATTTCACTATTTCTCAATCAGACGTCCAAATCACGTCAAATAAACTCTGATTCTTACCAAACTTCACAGTTAGTATTCAAATACTATAACAAATCTTTACTGGGCTCAGGAATAAAAATACGAGCCCGATACAATGGTTCAAACATTAATTCTTTTTCTTTATTTCATTAATAATTGAGTAAAACAATTTTTTTCAAAAATTAATTTCTAAGTCTTGGGACCTCAGAATTCATTTCCGGGCATACGCCCAAGTCCCATATTTTACTATGGACCTCAATAGATCGCCGGAACATAGATCCGGGTCCGTTTAATAAACATGTTGACTCAAGTCAACTAAAACTAAATTTTAATTCTAAAAATTATTATTTCTTATATTTTCACATAATAGCTTTCTGGTTTCATGCCCGGAATGTGCACGCAAATCGAGGTAGTAAACTTAGTCTTTTATGGATTATAATCCTAGAACAGAGTCTTAATTCATAAAATGGCCCCTTGGGTCATCACAATCTCCACCTCTAAAACAAACGTTCGTCATCGAACGGACATAGAAAATTACCTGAATTGGCAAAAAAATGTGGATATCTACTCTGCATGTCCGACTCGGACTCCCAAGTCGCTGTCTCAACGGTCTGACCTTTCCATTGCACTCAAACTGAAGGAAAACTCTTAGACCTCAATTGACGAACTTGCCGCTCTAGATCGGCTACTGGCTCCTCCTCATAAGTCAAGTCTTTGTCCAACTGGACAGAGCTAAAATCTAACACGTGGGACGGGTCACCATGATATTT
>ML353942.1:0-20222 GCA_005239505.1 Nicotiana paniculata | reverse complement strand
TCACAATGAAAGCTATTATCAATCTGCATAATCTAAAATTATTCTAACTACATAATGGTAAGTTCCAACTGAGACATATGCTCAATCATCCATGCACCTTGCATTGTCTAGCATGTGTTTGCAAAATTTATCCAAATCAGTGTTGTGCCATATCCCTTATCAATTGCCTCATATGATCTTCATTTCCTTACAGTTTAGATAGTTCATCGTAGGTCGCTTCTTCTGATCTTGCATGCTGTTCACAGAACCAATCCATACATGTTTTTCCGCTATAGCAAATCTCCAGTTTTAGCGATTATCAGAAACTGACTTATATGCAATCTAGAATTCCCTCTCCCGAGTTCAACCCTAGATTCATAGATATTCTTCAATTGGTGATCAAGCAATTGAATAATTAAGCACAAGATTGAATAAACAAACCAATTAAGATAAAACAATAAGAATAATTCAAGCTTCAACTACAACGTTCATGTAACACCCAAGACTCCAGAACTAATAAACTATAAAACTAAAAGAAGAGAAGAGAAGAAAAACTATGTAGAATCCTCTTTCAACGTGGTGTGTTCCTCCGTCAAAATTCCCCTAATGTGATGTTTTTGGGTCTATTTATATGTTTAGGATGAACCCTCAATGTGTAAAAGACTTCTATTCCAACTTGGAAACACTTAAAACCCGTCAAAACACGATTTCTGGCCGTCTGGGGACCCTGGCGTTTGGGCTCTAAGGCCTGGGTAACGCCAAGCTGTGTCAGGCTGTTTGGCTCCAACGCCCGGCTATCGCCCGGGTGTCCCCTTTCGCGTATTTTTCGACGTATTTGCATCCGTTTAGCCCCGTTTCCATTTCCAATTCACCTACACATAAAATAAACCCCATTAGGCACATACGGCGTGTATTTTATCATTAAAACACATAAAATGCAAGGTATATAATGCTTAAAATCATGAATTCTAGCCACGCATCAATAGGCGATTGGACGGTTTACGGGGGAGGTCAAGTTTGATATAGTTGAGGGAACTGGAGCGAGACTACTCCTGCTGGGATAGCCGTTGCTTGCCGGGTTACCTACAAACAAAAGCAATACAAGCGTATACTATGCATAATTTTTAACATGATGCAGGTTCCCGTTGGACTATGAAAGTTGTCTTTGGACGGTTAGGGATGATGTCCTTAGACCATGATGTCCCGGGCCATGAATGGCTTGATGATAGATTCACAGGCCATGAAATGATATTCTCGGGCCATGCAGATGGTGCCTCCAAACTATGATGCCTTTGAATAATGATATGCAAATTGAGGGAGATCCTCAGGCCATGACATAGTGTCTTCCAGCTATGAGGATGATGTTGTTAGACTATGACGCCTTTGGACAGGTTGGCGATATTTCATCCCATGATATGCAATAATATAATGCCGACAAGACAGAGCTTAGTCTTGCGAATTGAAGGGCGGAGCTTAGCCCGAAAGAGAAGAAAAGTAGATAATTCTTGAGAGACAGCGCTTAGTCTCAGTGAAAAAGTAAATTGGAGGAGGAGCTTAGCCTCATGCAGGTAGGAAGGCAGTGGTTAGCCTTACGCAAAATAGAAGGCATAGATTAGCCTTATGTAAGGGAAGGCAGGAGATTAGCCTTATGCAAATGGAAGGTAGGGATTAGCTTTACACAAGGGAAGGCAGGAGATTAGCCTTATGCAGATGGAGGTAGAGATTAACCTTATGGAGATGGAGGTAGAACTTAACCTCATGAAAAATGCGGGACAGAGCTTAGTCCCATGCCAAATGAAGGCAGAGCTTAGCCTTATGCAAGATGGAAGGCAAATATTAGCCTTATGCAGAATGAAGGTAGAACTTAGCCTTATGCAGAAGATTAAATAGTAAATGGCAGTAGAATTTCTTAGCTGGTAATAGGTTGTGGTATTGCGATTGTTGTGAGAACTATGACTATGGAGCATGTTTGTTCTTTTGTGCTGATAGTAAACTTTGCATTTGCGACTGTGTTGAAGTTTGTGACTTCGAACCTGTTGGTTCGTATCCCCGCTAGCTTTGCTTGCTTCGTTGTGCTTGGTCTGATAATCATATTTATGCTATCGGGTAGCATTTGCTAAACAGAGCTATATTTTGAAAACGTGCATGATTTTATAAAGACGTAGTAAAAAATATATTTTGGGAAATTTAGATAAATTGACGACCGTGACATGGTTCAAGACATTGAAACAACTCATGCTACGGGATTTTAAGGGTCCTCCTAAAAATTCTGCCCCAGTTAGATGGTTGATGCTTCTGACCGTTGTACACGATGCGATCGGCCGAACTTGCTTTGGAATTTTGAGGATCCTTCTCAAAATTCTGCCCTAGTTTCCAATTGCGGGAGGGGAGGGGGATGAGATTTTATTGAATTGTGACTGAACCCATAGGGCTGCCTACATATCCTCTCTTAGACGGGAATCAGGTTAGGCGTAGTTCAACTTACATCATTGAAGAAAAGCATAGAAAGTTCCATAGAATATCGTTTGAATACATCTGAAGAGGGAAATCATCCTTCGGACTGGCCTGGTTGAGATCCCGGTAGTCGACACAAACCCTGACCTTTCCATATTTCTTGGGCACTGGTGTGATGTTGGTTAACCATGTTGGATAGTCAACTACCCTTAGGAACTTGGCGTTGATTTGCTTGGTAACTTCTTCTTTGATTTTCAGACTCATATCAGACTAGAACTTTCTGAGCTTCTGTTTTACCGGAGGGCACATTGGATTGGTCGACAACTTGTGAGCCACAATTGACGTACTTAGACCAGTCATGTCGTCGTACGACCATGAAAATATGTCTTCATATTCTTTCAAGAATTGGGTGTATTCCTCTTTCTCTGATGGCGATAAATGAATGCTGATGTGAGTTTCTTTGATAGTTTTTGAATCTCCCAGGTTGATTACCTCAGTCTCATCCAGATTGGACTTAGGCTTGTTTTCAAAATCCTCAACTTCTTTGATAATTTCATCGGGTACGGAATCCTCTTCTTCTGAATCACTGTCCTTTTGTTGTGTTGTCTCATTACATGTCACAATCATTGGTTCATCAAGACAAGAAATAGTAATGATGTATAGATAAAAGTAATGAGGTAAAAATGGTAATAAATAAATACTGATTCGTTGAAACGTACAAGCGATTTTGATAATTTAAAAAAACAATTTTGGAACATCGGGATTTTATTGGAAAACAAAAAATGCGAAAACGAAATCATTAGCAAAATGAAATAAATAATGTTGTTCAGCCTTCCTACCCCGGGACTCGTCAAGCCCTGGATGGTCTAACGGTCCAATTCTTGAGGAATGATCCCTTGCTCACAACTTGGCTGGTAGGGCCTTCCTCTCCCCCCTCCTCAACAATAACACAACAGTCCTCGCCTTCGTCTTCCAGGAATAGATTCTTCAAAGTTGCTAGAGTTTCTTCTTCTTCTGAACCCCATATGATATCAGCTTGCTGGAAAGTCTTCTCCAAATGTGATATAGGCTGTTCCAATGGATAGTAGGGACCGCGCCATGGTGGCGACCAGTTCTCGTACTCATTCCATGTGTATTTGTATCCTAGCCCAAAAGTGGTGCCATGGTGCTTTAGTTGTATTGGTTTGGAAATCCCCTGAAGATTCTTACCGAGTCCTCTGCCAGGCTCGTATCCACTCCAGTTCAGTATGCTCTCGATCTTACTGTCCCACCATTTGTCTTTGTCTACCGTTTATCCGTTTAATATGGTGGTAGGTTTCTCCACCCAGCCTTCTTTTACCTTCAATCACCAGGATGGTATGTCGATTATAGATAGGATTGCTTCCGTGTTCATGGATGATCACCTCCTGGTGGTTCCATTCAAATTTTACTAACTGATGCAAGGTTGATCCCATAGCCCCAGTGGCATGTATCCACAGACGTCCCAACAACAGGTTGTAGGATGCCGATATGTTTATCACCTGAAATTCAACCTCGAACCATGTAGGTCCCATCTGCAGGCAAAGACTGATTTCACCAATGGTAGACCTCTGAGCATCGTCGAAAGCCTTTACATTCATAGATCCTTCTTTGATCTCGTACAACCCCTTGCCCAATTTCTTGAGTGTTGTCAATGGACAAATATTGAGGCTGGATCCCCCATCGATCAGAATCCTGGTGATGAAGTAGTCCTCACATTGCACTGTGATGTGCAGTGCTTTGTTATGACTTATCCCTTCAGGCGGTAGCTCGTCCTCGTGGAAAGTGATCCTGTAACTCTCCAGTACTTGAACTACCATATTAGCCATTTCTCCACTAGTTATGTTATTTGGCACATCTTTTTCGTTCACCACTTTCATCGAAGCATTCCTGTGGGTCTCCGAATTTTGCAGTAATGGCAGAATGGATATCTGGGTTGGAGTTTTGTTCAGCTAATCGATGACTAAGTATTTCTTGGCTTGCACCTTCCTCCACAGATCATCTGGTCCTGTCTCAATGACGGGTGGCCGGTTGGAAGCATTCTTGATAGACTCTGCCAAGTGTTCAGGTGTATTGACCCTGCCAGTCCTTGTCATCCCTTGTGCAGCACCAACTTTTTCTATCTTGGCTTTATCTTTCCTTCTTGCTTCAGCCGTGTAATCCCAAGGTACAGCCTTATCGTTGAAAGGTGGCGTGGTTGACACTGTCACTGTGATTGGTGTAGCTAATTTAAGTTCAAGGGGGATGGGTGCCTTAGTAGGCGGCATAACTTCAACCTCGAACGACAAATGTGTGTTTGCAGGTGGTGATGTTTCAAACTTGAATGGGAGTGACGCAGTTACCTCGACTTCTCCGGATGGCTGAATCTGGATTGTGACGGGATTAAGAGTGACTTATAGCTTCTTTGGGTCATCACCTTCGATAATTAACCCGATCGACCCCCCTGGGTCCCAATTTTCTTCTATCTCTATCATGTTGACACCCCTATGGTCTGGAAGCGGATTGTTGCGAACATTGGGAGCATCTTCCTTTACCTGGATGACCTTGTTATCAATCGTAGACTGTATCTTATCCTTCAATGAGCGACATTCATCAATTGTATGCCCCTTCATGCCGGAATGGTATGCACAAGTCTTGTTTGGATTGACCCATTGGGATGGATTTTCAGGGGTCATAGCAGGGATAGAAGTGAAATAACTAGTAGCTTTTAATCTTTCATACAGCTGGTCAATAGGTTCAACAATGGCAGTGTATTGTTTAGGAGGTCTGCGATCAAAGTTAGGTCGAGGTCTCGGGAAATTTTGGCGAGGAGGGGGTGATTGGAAGTAAGATGGGTCAGAGTTGTAAGTATGATAAACGAGAGCTGGTTGGGAATCTCTGGGGGAAGTAGGATGATATGTAGACGGTGAAGATGGATGATATGTTGGTGGAGGTGCAGACTGATAGGTGGGCGAGGGTTCTTGATAGGTGAGTGGGGAAGTTCGGTATAACAACGGGGATTTGGGTCCCTGTGCAACAATTACCGTTCCTGAATCTTTCTTCTTGGATATACCACAAGACTACAAGGCTTTATTGGTGGCCTGTAGTGCCTCAAAGTTAGTGACCATTCCACTCTTGATACCTTCATCAATTCTCTCACCCAGCTTGATGATGTCGAAGAATTCGTGCTTTTCAATCACCATTAGCCTCTCATAATACTGCGGGTCTTGTGCCCAGACGAAGAATTTGTTCATTTGTTCTTCCTCTAGGGCAGACCTGACCTTGGCTGCTTCAGATCTCCAGCGAGCGGCATACTCGTGAAAAGTTTCGGTGGGCTTTTTTTTTAGGTTCTGGATGTACAACACGTCTGGTGAATTCTCCATATTGAACCTGAATCGGTCCATGAAGTATGATTCCATACTCACACAGTCAGACCACTTCTTAGGGTTTTGGATGATGTACCAAGATAAAGCATCTCCTGTGAGGCTCCTCATGAACACTTTCATGCGAATCTTCTCGTCTCTTCCTACTCCAACCAATCTATCACAATAGGTCCTCAGATGGACCCTGGGATCAATTGTACCATTGAACATTTCAAACTTAGCAGGTTTGTAACCCTCCGGTAGTTCAACATCGGGTTGTATACAGAGATCCTCGTAGTTCAACCCTTCGAATCCCTTGCTTCCTTCAACGCCCTGAACTCGACTAGTCAGCTTCTTGAGTTCCTCAACCAAATTCTTAATGAGCATATCCTTCTCACTAGATTCAGGTGTGTAAGCAATGTACTGGGTTGAGTGAGGTAGAGTCTCCACATACATGGGGTTGTTCTGATGACCTGGTGTTTGAGCATAAAGGTGGTCACTTGTGGAGTCTTTTGGTTCAGGGATAATTAGCGGGGTATTTCTTAGATCGTGGAAAGTGTTCTGCTGGTGCTGGTGCTGTGGTGGGATAATTTGTTTTTTCGGTGGAGTTGTATGATGTTGAGTTGTGGGAGGATTCTATTTGTTTGGGGTGTTCTGAGGAGGTATGGGATTTTGAGTAACATCTGGGACACTGAGTTTCAAGAACCTTTACTCGAGTTGTAATATAGCATCATTCTAAACCTGAGTACCTTGATTGTCAATAGCTTTTGTTCGTTCCACTGGCGTTGTGTTTTCTTGTCTGATGTTGCTCAAATCTTCCATTTTTCCTTTACATTTGCCTTTAGGTGGAATAGGAGGAGGAGGAGGAGGAGGAGGTGGAGGGCCCCTGGATCTTGTGTGATATGATGCTGATGACAGGATGCACGAACCAACCTTTGGGAGGGGAAATAATCAAAAGAAAGAAACAAAATCAAAAATAAAAGGTAGCCAAGTCAGTGAGGATCGTGAGAAAATATTGTAGTATTTAAACACATAGTGCAGGAATAAAATCGTGTCCTAACTTGGGAGCCTCGTAGTGCCCGAAGTAGGCCTAGCGACAAGTTGATTTGGAGAACTTAGATGCCAAAATACCTCATTTCATTAATGTAAAATAGACGGATCCAAAACGACACTAAAATAATAAGCAAGAAATAAAATCACTAATGGCACTTGGCCTTATTACATTTGAAAAAAGCAATGAAAAGGAAACCTAGACTACTTGGTCCCAGAAGTACCTTCCTTTGACTCGATCTTCTTGGCTGTGTCAATCAGGTTCCCCAGGTCGTGTATGACCAATAGCAGGTATTCTTTGGAACATGCCGAACCTGGGGACTTCGTGCCTCATTTTCTGCAAAATAGATAAGGTTAGACCCTTACCCCCGCCAGACTCAACTATTTATACACTTATGATTACCATACAAACATTTATTTCTGCAAATAAATGCACAAAACGTGATTGCGTCTGTTGGGATTATGAAAAGCCCGATGGACTTTTGGATAAGGCTGCCTTAAAGGGTTATTGTGCGGACGACACGTCAACCCGTCTAGGTTTGAACATGATGCATGTACAATATAACAGAGTAAGGTTTCTATGGGGTTTTAGAATGGTACCCTCAAGCGGACAACTTGAGGGGGAAAAGCATGGAACTGTCGACTGCATCGCTGATTGACTAGTTTTACTGCAAATAAGCCTTTCTGAATTTGGGGTGATATAAAATGGAAGAGCGGAACCACTCATCAGGCGTTGCTATAGGATTTGTATAGGCACAAGTGGAATATGATGTTGAGCATGATTATGGTAAATGAGCAATAAAAGCATGTTGTCATGTATTTGCACGTTATGAAAGCGGTAAATACAACAGTTATGATAGAAAAGCAGTTTCAAAGGAAAACAAAAGAAACATGTCAGTTTTGATTTTGAAAAGAAAAAGTACTTGAAAGCGATAAACACACATAAAGGGGGAAGGGAAAGGTCGCAAATATTAACAAAGTAAAGACAAGTTCACAAAGAAGTTTTAAAATGGTAAAAGCCTAGGTAAATCCCCCCGTTTTCCTCTCCTTTCGGATCAGTCAGGGTTTTTGACATTATTGGGACAACTCGTTTCCTTTTGGGAAAAGGGTATGTAAGGAATTGAAGGGTCGCCACCTAATGAATTAAGGTGCGTTAGGGGCACCTACTAAGGGTCATTTACAAACATATATTGGATAACTTGAGTTAGAGTAAGAGCTTGAAATTACTTCAAGGGGAAGGTGTTAGGCACCCCTCAAAGTCCACAACTGTGGTTCCTGTCCAAACAAACTTTGTGAACTTTAAAACAGGTATCACATAAGCAATAAAATCACATAGGTAAATGAATAAATGTTTTTGAGAAGATTCGCAGTCTAAGCACACATATGTGCTAAATATAACAGATTTAGAGTCTAGGCACACATATGTAAGGGATAGGGGGTCTTAGGTTGTTTTATCCTGTAAGATCACATCGGTGCAATGCCTGGTAATCACTCCTCAGAAGAGGGGCTACGCGTTGCATTAGCGCACCGGTCATCATATCCATATCTACCCTTTCCCACCCCTTAGCGGTTATTAAAGCGAGTGTTGTTTAACCATCTCTATGTGTGTTGTTACCCGTCCCTTCTTAATGGCCCTGGAGGAATTTAGGACCTCTACCTATAGGCGGTTGTAGACAGACCCCTAAGGTTAAAAGGAAAAAATACTAAGGTGACATGCAAGAACAAATAGGACTTTAGCAGATAAAACAGAAAGAAGCAATTAAGAGGCTCAGGTTTACCCCCACAAATATTGCATATAAACAGCACGTTTCAAACACAAACAAAGGCAGTATTATTAAGCAGGATCCTAAAACATAATGTCTAAGTGAATATCAAAACATAGAAGATGTGCAGTTTTATTTTATAAATTCAGAAGCAGGGGCCCTAATCAGTTTGCCTACTGATTTTAAGCATGTTAGCCATTAAGTAGTAAACACAAAAAGCAACAATTTTCCAGTTTTATAAAAGTTTGTTACCTAAGGCTTGCCTAGGGGTTGGGGAAATGCACAATTGTTACCAGAATTATTTAAAACAGTTTAAAAGTTGTTTTACCTAAAGCATGTTGTTCTAAGTGTTGCAAAGACACAGTGGTTATTACCAGTTTTACTAACAAAGGATAATCATATGTGAGACTGTTCTATGTCCCTTTTCATGCATCAGTAGCTTAGCTAAGTCTGACTTAGTGAGGTCCTAAAACATGATATCTAATGGGCATATAAAATGCAGCATGATTTATATGTAGAGTTCCTAAAGCAGAATTTCTAAATGCACAAAAAGATTACAACATTGTTAAGCATGACTTCAAAAAAAATGTGCAGAAACAACAGTTCGTGTTAGTGCTATTATTTAGCCCTGAAGCAGGATTTCTATGTGATAAAATAACGGGATGCTGAAACAGTATGCATGAAACTTAAGAGCATGATATCTAATGTATTATATGCTTTGCATGTATTTGTCCTAAACATGGATTCTAATGCGCACATAGAAATATAAGCATAAGGCATGGTTTCTAACTATTGATATTGATAACATATATAACTACCCTCCCCTTTTCACTATCAATCCCCAATATTCATTTACAACAATTATTATAAACCAATATGAATGAATTACATAAATAGATAAAGAAAAATAAGAAGTTACACTATAGGGAGCCTGAAAACAGGCCCAGATTCTCAATCAGGCAATCATAGGATTCAATCACGTAAAGGAGTTCAGAATAGACTCCTTTAATTAAGGGAAATTACCCAAACGGTAATAATAGGGGTTAATTAAGACAAGAATTTAAAACCAAATAAGGGAGTTCTGAGACTCCTTGACCAAACAGTAATACAAGGGCCTAATTAAGGAAAGAGCCCCAATCTTGCCATGTAAAAAATCAGCAAAGGACCAAATTAAGGTCATGAACAAGGAAACAATCAAGAATTACACACATGAATCTCTAACAGAGTGCATCAATAAGCCAAAACCTTTGAAAATAACATTCATTTCCGGAAAGAACTACTCAACTTCTATAAACAAAAATTGAACTAAGTAAACCTCATAAGAATACAGATTCGAACCCTAATAGAGATTAATTAGGGGAAAACCACAGAGTAATGGATTTGACAAAGAAAACATTCTTAGGTAAAAAAATAGAGCAAAGTAATATGATGGTTAACACAGAAAGTACCCAGAATCGAAGTAGAGTTTAGAAAAAATCAGAGTATCGCACAAAATCAACCAGGTTTAAGTATTTCTTTTCACAAATCAGTCACAAAGATGAAAGAGAATCGATTAAACACTTAGCAGTCATAAAGACCTTTGCAAAACATTTTTGGGATGAACCCTAGTTTAGGGAAAATTGGAACAATCATTTAAAATCGGAAGTTTTCAAAGAAAACATGTAATAGTGCTTGATTCTCCTCAGATCTATACAGATCTGGAAAGGACCGAAGATAATAGACTAGGGTTTCTTTAGAAAACATAGCAGAGATGAGAACATAGGTTTAGAAACCATAGATTCGTAACAAAAACAAGGCGAGATCATTACTTACAAGCGAAAGTGGCCGGAGACAAGCCGTTAAACATAGATACAAACCAGAACCGGTCAAAATCCTTTGAATCCCTTTCAACGATACATAAAATCGAAGAGCCATGGAGCGTAGAAGGCCAGAACTGGCCGAAGAATGCATAGAAACATCACAAGGTGGAGTTTATGCCGGTGACGACGCTTGAGAGTTAGGGTTTGGTTAAGAGGATTTGAGAGAGAAGGGGAAGGGGTTACGGTGGGTGAGTGTGAGGGAAATGAGGGGTTTAGGGGGGGGGGGGGCTTTAGGTTAACTAAAGTAAGAATTAACCTGGACCGTTGATAAAAAATGATCAACGACTAGGATTTGGGCGGAATTGGGTTGGGTATATTTAGGAATTGGGTTTGGGTCTGTTGGGCTAGCATAATTAGGTGTTTTGGGCTGATTTCAATAGGTTATATTTGAAAATGAAATGGGGTTGTTTGTTATATACCGAGATAATTAATTAAAATAATTTTATAAAATAGTTACTAACTATAAAAATGAATTTCATGCACAGAAATATTTCAAGAAATGATTATTTGGTATTTCTAAATATAAAAGACTAATTATTTGTAAAATAGTGCAAAATTATATGCATGGGCTAGATTGCAAAGTTATTGCAATTATAGCAAAAGGTGCCAAATAGGCTATTTATGGAATAATTGGACTTAACAAGACCATAAATATAAATAATAAATCAAGAAATACTTTTGAAACCATTTGTGATGCAATTTTGTAATTATTTATTTATAATAAGATACTAAAAAATGTAGAAAAATTATGAAAAAATACCAATTGCTATTAATGCATGATTTTGAAGGTATGTATGCAATTTAAAATAGTTTTTGGAAAAATTGGGTATCAACATTGATCTTTTCACATTTTCCCTTTCTCTGTTGATTTCTCATACACCTTGTCAGACACAGACTTTCCAGACACTGTCTTACCAGACTCCTCATCCACTTTCTCTCCAGACTCTCCCGCTTCACCATTACTACACTCCAACACTCTCACATATGACTTTTTCCAGTTTTTTTGATCAACAGGTTTCTTGGAGGATTTACGGATTAAGGGACTGGGTTCCACATCCACCTTATCATCAATATCGACCACAAGAGCTGTAGGCACCACCTCTTCATGTAATAATTTGCCATCCTTCATCGACCTCCTCTTCTTGTTTTCTTCCTTACTTTTCTTCAGTACTGACTCAAGAGCTTTCTTCTTTTACAGCCTAGTAGGAGGCATTTTACAAGTGGGCAGTTCGGGAGTTTTCCTTTTACTTCTGGCACTAATAAAACTTGTAAGAGCCACATCGTCATAGTCTATTTACTATTTTTATTCTCTTCCTCGGACAGAGAGCTCATCTCAGGAGCAACAATAGTCAATGGCTCAACACGAAAATGAGGAGAGGGAGCGGGATCAGTACTGACCTGGGTTTCTTTTAAAGAACATGGGGTTTCATCCCAAGTAGGAGCACAGTTCATCTTGGGTGGAGGGATCAGGTCCCTCAAGAGGTTCCCCAGTAGTAATGTCTGGTGCCAGGTTTTTGACAGGCACCATTTCCCTTCCCTCTTCTGGTAGACTATCACCTTCCTTTGAGACCCATTGGCTTAAGACATGCCTTCATAACCACTAACCACACAACCCTCAGCAGCGATTCAAAACATATTCTCTATGGCCTCTTGTTCTTTTAACACCGAGGTAAAATCAGAAGACATAAGAGATATCATACTTATAGAAATGACAACATTCAAATTGAGGACTGGGGTAGACATTTCAAATCGAGGTCGAGGCCATGAGCAACTTCATTTTAGGTGTTATGACTTGTCGGTGTGGTCAGAATTGAATTTCGGAAAGTTTAGAGTCAATTTGGAAAGAAAATTCTCATTTCAGAAGCCTTAAGTTGGAAGAATCGACTAAGATTGGATTTTTGAGTAAACGACCTTAGAATCAGGATTTGAAGGTTCCAGCAGGTTCGTATGATGATTTCGGACTTGGGAGTATGTTCGGATCGGGTTTTGGATGAAATTTCATAAGTTTGGGTTGAAGTGCATTTTAGTGACATTGATGTCCATTTGGGATTTCGAGTATAGGAATAGCTTCGTATGGTGATTCTGGAGTTGGGAGCATGACCGGAAGTGAATTCAGAGGCCCGTAGGTTATTTTGAAGACATTTGGCTAAAGATAGAAATTTGAAGATTTTTGAGAAATCCGACTGGAAATGGAAATTTTGATATTGAGGTCAGAGTGTGATTCCAAAAGTTGGGGCAAGTCCGTAATGTTGAATGTGACTTGTGTGCAAAATTTAGGGTTAATCGGACGTGATTTGATAGGTTTCGGTATCGAATGTAGAAGTTGGAAATTTCAAAGTTCACAAGGATTGAATTGAGTTGTGATCCATTGTTTCGATGTTATTTGATGTGATTTAAGGCCTAGAGCATGTCCGCATTATGTTTTGGAACTTGTTGGTATGTTCGGGTTGGGCCCCGGGGGCCCCGTGTGTTAACCAGACGAGCCTCTGACCAAGTTTGAACTTGGAGAGCATAAGCTGAAGCTCCCAGCTTCTGGTGTGATCGCACCTATGCTTGGGTGGCCGCAGGTGCGAGCTCGCGGATCCGGGGCATGATTCGCAGAAGCGAAAAGGCATGGAATGGCCAGGCACCGCGGGCGTGAAGAATTGTCCGTGGGCGCGAAGAATTGGCCGCGGTAAGAATTTTCCGCGGGTGCGAAGACCGCATGTGCGAATGTTTTGCCGTGGGCGCGACACTGCAGGCGCAAAGGATTTTCCACGGACGCGAAGATCACTGGGCAGTGAGTGTTTAAAGCGTGGGTATGAGAATTTTTGCTCATTTCTTCATTCATGGGCGATTTTTAGACCTTCTTGAGAGGGATATTTACCTAGAAACTTGGAGGTAAGTCAATCCCACCTATTACAAGTTAATTACTTGGATAATATCTAGATTTTTACATGGAAATTCATGAAAAATCATGAAAAATTGTGGAAATTTTGGAAATTTTGAAGAAAACCCTAGAATTTGCATTCTTGGATTTTGACCACGAATTTGAGAATGAAATTAGAGTAAATTATATATTTGAGTTAGTAAGGCTATGGGTAGAGTTTATCTTCGAGAAATTTCGGAATCCGGGCACGTGGGCCCGTGGGTAATTTTGTCAACTTTCCGAGCGGAGTTAGGAATTTATATAAATTGAATTGTTATAAGTATTAGAGTATATTTTCATTGGGTTGCCCGTTATTTTGATAGTTTTGGGGCGTTGTGCATCAATTTGAGTCATCGAAAGGGCTTGGAGGCCGATTATCAATCTTCGGAGTAAGGTAAGTCTCCTTTCTAACCTTGTGAGGGGGAATTTTCCCCATAGGTGAACTAATTAAATATGCGCTACTATTTGTGGGGCTACGTACGCATGAAGTGACAGGAGTCCGTGCGTAGCTACTATTATGCTTATGTTCGGTTAGTCTAGGACCCGAAAGCATGTTTTATTTGTCGTACTTGTATCTATACTGATGAATTTTGTTGGTCCCAAACGCACAGGCAAGTATACGTGGTCGACAAGTAATATAGGATTGTAAGTCCAGATATCGTACCCACAGGGACTTGTGATTAACTATCAACTAAATTAAACCCAAACAATTAATCTATTCAAGCGAATACTAAAGTATGAATATTTAACTAAAATTAATCTAGAATAGTAAACTATGAAATTAAGGAAACAAATTGGCAAAATTAGACACGAATTCAATAAGAGACGATATTCTAGAACTATGGGTTAGCAAAAAATCCTGTTGAGTTTTCCACTTAAATCGTCTAATTAATTTTTCTGGTTTATTGATTGACGAGGTTAATATTGCTCGTAGCCTTCTCCTGAAGTACAACTCGCCTATTCAAGTTAACTTAACGACTATATTCCTATGAAATTAGGATTAACAAGAACGCATTAATAATTCCCGTATAATAACCAAAAAAGGTGATTAGGTATATTCCTATCCTAACCGAAAATCCGCTCCCCTGAAGGGTTAAGATCTTTNAAATTAAAAGAAGAGAAGAGAAGAAAAACTAGGTAGAAGCCTCCTTCAAGCGTGGTGTATATCTTTTTGTACATACTTTTACTATCATTTTTTTTTCTTTCTTTCCTACACACACTCCACACATGAAAGTTCATTGGCTAGTGACTTTTGAATACAATTCTTATTGCACTAACAAGCCTTTCCATGGCTCCACTCCAAAGTTACTCCCCAATATCTCACCTTACTTCTTTCTGCGATTAAGTGCCTTAGGATGAAAAGGTGCAAAAATCTCAATTTAAGAACAAACGAGGGGTACGACTTGTAATGTGGGTACCAAAGAAAAGGTCAAATGGCTCAAAGTGGCTAGCAATGGAAATTTTTAATTCTTATGTGAAAAGCACATCCATGATCAAGCAAGAAAATACCTATGTCATCTCCTAGACTAGCATAACCTACAATTTCGCTTCGATTAACACACAGGGCAAGTTCTAGACTACACAGGATAGCATAGACAATAACTAAACCTCACTCACACATTGCACATGACTCAATCACAATGATTTTTTCAACTCTCAAGTCAAGCAAGCACACAAAATTGAGAGAATTAAGCAATATTACATTATGTAGCATACAAGTCAAACAACTGAGCTAAGGCGATATGCTATTTATTTTTACTCAGTCATCACATGTCAAACCAAACATAAGGGAAAGCAGAATGTATGTCATAACCTAATATGCCGACATCAAACATGTCATGGGGTATTTCTAAGTTACTCAGCTTCTTCCTAAATACTCTAAAAAAAAATATTTAAAGTACCCGGTTCGATCTACACCCTTGGAAAAGAACTGGTGCCCAAAGAAAAACCAAGAAATACTACCTAACTATACTACAAAAAAAATCAAAAAAATCTTTTTGGTGTTCTCAAATCGGACTTTATCGCTGCCTCTGAAAACCCCTTGAAAACTTGACGCCTAAAATCTAGTTTCTTCACTGCCATGGCCATGTTGGCCGGTGGCCAGCCACCTCTTGTGGTTGGGCTACCACCCCAACCTCCCCCCAACATAACCAAGCCCTTTACGAATCCAACTAAACCCCCCCAACCCATGGATTACGTGAAAGCATTGAAACCAGTAGCAAACAACACTGCCATGCACAAACGAACCCTACCAGTTGATCCAATCCCATTGAGGCGAGCCACTTTCCTTCAAGGACAACCTGTGGTAAAGTGTATGGAGTCAGAAGTTGAATGTATGAATATACTTAAAGGTTTGAAATTTGCTGTGGTATGTAAGTTTTCATATGGGTGGCCAGAAATCCATGAATTACGCAGAATTATTCCCATGCAGTGTGGAATCAAAGGTGAGTGTAACATTGGGTTTCTTAGATATAAACATGTGTTGGTTCAGTTAACATTATGGCAAGACTATATTGATTTTACGTCGAAATCAGTTTATTATGTTAAAGATAAGTTTGGGAAGGAATATCAATTGAGAACTCTACTGTATGATGCTAAATTTAAGCCGGGTGAGGAGACTCCTAAAGTGATGGCTTGGATTTCTTTTCCAAACCTGTTGCCAACTTTCTTTGTAAAGGAGTGTCTGTTCTCTCTTGCTTCTGCTGTTGGTACTCCAATACATCTTGATTTAGCTAGTGTGCGCAAGACTCGACCCAACTGTGCTCGTGTTAAGGTGTTGGTAGACTTATTAGCAGAGCATCCTAAAAAGGTTAGAATGGATATATAAACTGATGGAACTGGGGAGATTAGGACTGAATGGATTACAATAAGGTACGATTATCTACCTAAATACTGTAATGAATGCAAGCTGCAGGGGCATGATATGCTTGAATGTTGGAGGTTACACCCTGAACTGGTGGAAAATATAGTACAAGACAAGCCTACTGAGAAGGGACCAGGTACACATGGAAATATAGAACATGGTAATCGTTTGGAACCAATAAGGATCTTAACAAGTGGAAGGGTCGTTGGTAATGTGGGATCTCAATGGAAAGAAGCGAGGGACAATAGAGGTAAAGGAAAGCACAAGCAAGCACAAGGTTTGATCAAATATGGACAGGAGATAGTCCCAGTTCACAAGGAGAATGTAGTGGTGCCACAACAAGTTCAAACTGCAAATCAGTTTGCTATTTTGAATGTAGAGAGTGTAGAGGCTAATGAAGAAAATCAACTTGCTATGGTGGATGGGATTGTAGAACAAACATCTGTACAGAATGATAAAGAAATGCCAAGGTTGAATCTTGCAGTACCAGCCTATATGCCAAAGTCACTTAAGGTAGATAAGTCAAAGAGGAAGGATGTAACTACAACAGAGAAGGGTGCTAATTCTGGGGTCACTAATGCCAATTCAATTGATCCTAAGACGAGGTTTACAATCAGAAAGATAACTGGAACAATGGTATGACTGGTGGAGATATTCAGCATAATGAGACTACTGCACAGTGGGTGCATAGAGCATTCAAAAATAAAATGGTACCAATCAACACATCATGCCAAGAAATACCTACTCAGGACACTACAATGGATGCAAAACTGGGAAACAATGAGGAGAATGAACTGGTAGATGATCCAGATTTTGAAAAATTTCAAAGCACTGAGAGGATCAAGTTGAAGGGAGGCAGATTATAGGCTGATCAGACTGAAGTGGATCCAGAGAAAGGAGACATTCCTGATGAAATTCCAAGTGATGAGGAAGGTTGAGGGGATACAACAAATGAGGAGGATCAAAGTGTGAAGGGTATCAACAAAGCTAATCAGTCTAATGAGGTACTCAGGCTAACAGGTCTTGTAAAAAATAATGTCCAAGTTCAACAGATTGAGAAAGTGACCAATGTTGATGACCCTGGGGATCCTGGAGATCCTGGTGTGACTGTGGTAGTCGAGAAGGGTCAGAATTTAATAGGACAGGAGGCAATAACTAATGGTGATGTTACAAAAACACAAGTTACAATTAAACAGCAAAATGCAGGCAATGTAGCAACAAATGAGGAAAGTAATAGACAAGAGAAACAAGATTACAAAGACATGGATGAAGAATCATCAGTTCAGAACTTTCTGCACCTAGACACATGGAGAAAGGAAAATCAACAGCCAAAGGAAAGAGAAAGCAGGGTAAAGACACAGCAATAATTCCAACAGGAGGAGTACAAACTAGGAGGACATTATCAAAGTCACACAATCTTTGATGGATGCATTAATATGAAATATAAGGCCTGTAAATACTAAGCAGGCCTTTGAAAGATTGATAACACTGCATAGAAAACATCACTTTGACTTTATAGGAGTAAGTGAACCTATGCAACAGTCTACTAAAGTGGAGAGGTATAGAAGCAGAATAGGATTAGCATAGGCAGTAGTTAATGTTTCCAATAAGATCTGGGATTTTATTGATGAAGTATATGAGTTTTCAATTGTATACAATCTTGTACAACAATTGACTCTGAAATTGGTTCATACTGAAACACATGTTGAACTAATGTTAACATTGGTGTATGCTAAGTGCGACTCTATTGAAAGGATAGAATTATGGGACTCTTTATACTATTTAGCATCAGACATGACAATACCATGGCTTGTGGGGGTGATTTTAATGTGATTTGGGATGAAGAGGAGAAGTTTGGGGGGCTGCCTGTGTCCTTGAATGAAGTGGATGACTTCAGGCATTGTGTAAATACTTGTAATCTAACTGACTAGGGATTCAAGGGAAGCATGTTCACCTGGTGGAATGGGAGGTCTGCGGATGACTGCATCTTTAAAAGGTTGGATAGGTGTCTAGGAAATATGGAATTGCAGCAGACTTTTCCTGGATTAGAAGTCACTCACCTCTCTAAAATAGGATCTGACCATTGCCCTATGTTGTTGAAATGTGATATGGAAGCCACACCAATTAAGAAGCCATTCAGATTTCTAAATTTCTGGGTAAAGCATGCAACATTTAAGGAGGTGGTCAAGAAAAACTGGACAATTGATTTTAGTGCAAATCCATTTGTGGTATTCAATCATAAATTGAAGAAGCTCAAAAGAACATTGTCAACATGCAGTAAAGCTACCTATGGGGACATTTTTCAGAAGATTGCTAGTCTAGAAGAGGTAGTTCTTGTTCATGAAAGACAGTTTGAGGCATCGCCAACTCAAACAAATCGTCAAAGACTACAAAAAGTACAAGCTGAAATGATAAAGTATCTGGCTTTGGAGGAGCAATTTTGGAGACAAAAGGCTGGAATGACTTGGTTCAAAGATGAGGATCGAAACACTAAATGTTTTCATGCACAAGTCAATGGGAGAAGGAAGAGGTTGAAGCTGAATAGAATACAAAACAACAGGGGACAATGGATTGAACAAGAAGATCAAATTGCTGCGGAGGCAGTGAACTTTTACACAGACCAGTTTTGTCAAAGTGTGATGCCAACTAATTTTGACATACTGAATTATGTTCCTACCATGGTCGATGAAGCACAGAATGAACAGCTTATGAGAATGCCTACAAAACAGGAAGTCAAGCTAGTAGTTTTTGGCTTGAATGGAGATTCTGCAGGGGGCCCCGATGGATTCACAGGAGTTTTCTTTCATTCCTGTTGGGATATAGTGGAAGAAGACATATATAATATGGTGTTAGCTTTTTTCAGTGGACAACAACTACCTAAATATATCACACACACGAACATAGTTATGTTGCCTAAGAAGAAGGAAGTTGTTACATTTGTAGACATGCGACCAATTAGCCTTAGCAACTTTGTTAATAAGGTATTCTCGAGGGTTTTTCATGAAATATTGGTTGGAATTTTGCCTAGTTTGATTTCAGAAGAACAAGCAGGCTTTGTGAAAGGAAGGAGTATAGTGGAGAATATGCTACTTACACAAGAAATCATCACAGACATAAGGCTTAGAACTAAAGCAGGACCAAATGTGGTAATTAAATTGGATATGGAAAAAGCATATGATAGGTTCTCATGGTTGTTTTTAACTAAAGTACTCAGAAAGATGGGATTTTGTGAAGGCTTCATTGGCATTATCTTTGACTTGATTGGAAACAACTGGTACTCAATTCTTGTGAATGGCCAGCCACATGGTTTTTTCAAATCATCAAGGGGAGTAAAACAAGGTGATCCTATATCTCCTAGCTTGTTCATTTTGGCTGCGGAAGCACTATCTAGAGGATTGAATTCTCTACAAAAAATCAGGACATTCTGTGGATTTGGACTCCCTAAATGGAGCCCAAAAATAAATCATTTGGCTTACGCTGATGACACCATAATATTCTGTTCTTCTGATGCATTATCTCTGCGCATGGTGATGAGTGTCCTTGGGGCATATGAGGCTGCTTCAGGTCAATTGATCAACAAAAACAAGTCTGCACTCTATATGCACCACTTAGCAGATGAGGAAGTGGTAAGTGAAGTTGAAAGGGAAACTGGTATTACAAGACAAGATTTCCCATTCATATATCTGGGCTACCCAATTTTCTATGCTAGAAGGAAAGTAGATTACTACCAAGGTATGATTACTAAGGTTATGAAAAAATTGCAGTCATGGAAAGGCAAATTGTTATCTATAGAGGGTAGAGCTGTACTAATTCAAAGTGACTTGCAAAGCATGCCAATACATCTACTATCTGCAGTTAATCCACCTAACAATGTCATCAATAAGCTGCACAAAATTATTGCTCAGTTCTTTTGAAGAAGCAATGTAGGAGGTACATCAAGGCATTGGGCATCCTGGACAAATTTGTGCATGCCAACTGAAGAGGGTG
>ML353939.1:0-33919 GCA_005239505.1 Nicotiana paniculata | reverse complement strand
TATTCTGTGCATTGCATTTGATGTCTAGAACTTGCCTCGTGTGTGTGCAAAGCGAAATAGAAGTTTTGTTCAGTCTTGGAAGTGATATAGGCATTTCTTGTTGAGCCAGCTATATATATTTTACCCACCTAAGTGTTATGTATAACCCCGTTGAGCCTATAATCTTGTTTCTTTGGCAACCACATTACAAGTCATACCCCTTTGTTTGGAACAATCATACATTTGAACCTTGTCACCTCTCGTAAGCACTGGAAATGTTATGAAATATGGAAAAATTAAAGTGTGGGGTGGTAGGTTGGTTTTTGAGGGGAATAATTGAAATACAGAGAAAGGTGCACTGTTTGAAAAAAAGTAAGAGTCACTTGAGAAAAAAAAATAGTTGTATTGTTGTGAAAGAAAAATATATGTGGTGACTCTTGATGTAATTGTAGTTAAAGAAGTATGGGGTATTAACATTGATGTGAAGGTGGAGTTGGTTTAATATAAGTGTGAGGTTGAAAATCTAAAGTATGTGAAAGTGCTTAGGGAGGTGTAGTCACTCTTATATCCAAATGTATCCTACCCGTCCCGCAGCCTACATTACAACCAAATAAAGTCCTACTTGATCCTAAACTGAATGAGCTCGATTAGTAGAGTAGTACACTACGGGCAAGCCTATGGTGCATCTTTTGTGGCATATGAATGTTATTTCTGAGAGTGAGTGAATTCTTTCTATCTTAAGTTCCTATGTTCTTAAATTTCATTGTGTGTGGAACTAACTCTTGAATTTGGTGAGGGCACATGATTCACGAAGGAAAGGTAATGTTGTTGACCTCTATGTTAGAGTAGTGAGTGGATTGTGAATAAAGCATGGTATATGTGAGTCAACTATTGTGGCGAGGATGTCACACCTCTGTGATTTAAATTTTTTAAAAATTCTTGGTATAACGTGTTAAGGGATTTGCTTAATAAGTTGTGTACATGAGTGTAGTTTGATTGCTCGAGGACGAGCAAATGTTTAAGTGTGGGGTATTGATGCGAGGCTAGAATTCATGGTTTAACATGTTATATGCCCTACATTTTATGTGCGTTAATGATAAAAATACACTTTTTATGTGTATAATAGAGTCTATTTCATGTGTAGGTGAATTGGAGATGGAAACCGAGCTAAATGGATGCAAATACATCAAAAATACGCTTAAGAGTCGAAAAGGAAACACCCGGGCGTTAGCCGAGCGTTTGGCCTCTAAATTTAGGTTGTCCCTGGAGTTAGGGGGAATTTGGCCCATAAAGCCAGGCTGACCCTGGCGTTAGGGGAGCGTTTGGGCCCTAACGCCAGGCCTGCCCTGGCTTTAAGGGGGCGTTTGAGCCCAAACGCCTGGGTCCCGAAGTTCAGTCAATTCCGAGTTTTGAAGAGTTTAAGTGTTTTCCGGTTGGAATATAAGTCTCCTACATGTTTAGGGTTTGTCCTAAAAATATAAATAGACCCCAAAACACAACTTGAATAAAAGATTCAAAAGAGAAGGAATCCCTTGAAGTGAAGAANTACTACTCAGTGAAGCAAACATTGATTTTTATAGCTTTTATTTATTATTCTGTAATTCAATTATGCAAGTTATTTTAGAATTGATTCTTATGAATATGAGTAACTAAGTTTTCTTAATCTAGGGTTTTGGTGGAACCCGTTGGGGGATGAACATATTGTGTTATTAATATTGTTTTGATTGGTTGATTAATCTCTATTTGTTCAACTACGTTCTTGTTGTAGTTGATTGAAAGGCCCCTCAATTAGCTGTTCCTATTTATTATGTATCTACTTGAGAGAGAGTGCATATTTAGGTAGTTGTTTGAACAACATCACTCCCGGAGTATAGACGAAAGTCATAACCGAGGGTTTAGAGGTTGGATTAGAGATAACGATACCTCGGGTGCAATCTAAAGTGAACTGTAATGCAATCTAGCTAGCGTAACTTGAGAGAGTGTGTCTAGTAAATTATCATAATTACTTGAGAGTGATTTATGGGAAATAGAGTGTTCATGATTGATAGAGATAACTAATCAAGCTATATGAAGTATCCGAGAAGTAAGTTCACCAACGGGGGAAACCATAACCTTAGACCTTTATCATCATTGTTTACAACACATTGTTAGTAATTGCTAGTTATTATTATTGTCAGTAGAATTAGTAAAACATCACCAATTTATATTAAAAAGTCTTGAGAGAATTGATTGAGTAAAAGTTGCGTATTTTAAAGACTTGATTGATACGTAAATTCCCTGTGGGATCGACTCTGGGCATAATACCCCGGATTATATTTGCAACGCCTGTTTAGTCTTTTATAAGACATAGTTGAGTGTGATCAGTTCTCATTGGAGTCGCAAAACTTCGAATCTTAAGAAGTTTATGGCTACGAACTCTCCTCCTGCCTCGCCAGAAAAACTGGGTGAAAAGGGTACAGTTGACGAAGAGGAAAATCAAGAAATCTCCAGTCTTCGTATGGAAGAAGGCTCAAATGCAGACCAAGTTGTTGGCCCTGAGAATGCTGAATCAACAATGTCCGTCCCTAATCTTGAGTCCACAGGTAACACTCCTCCTCATCCAGCGTTTTCCATGGAGTTACAAAAGAATGAAGTAATAGAAAACATGTTATCTATAGTTGTTGAAGGGGTTATTATCGAAGGAGTGAGGATGGGTATGAGCCCTTGTAACGACCCGATCGGTCGTTTTGCGTTATCGGACCCTGTTCCCCTAAATGAGACTTCCTGTAGCGGCTTATTATGATTTATCACTTGCGGGAGCGGGTAGTCCGGGATTCGGAAGTGTTGAGAGTAGTATAGAAACACTTAGTTCCTTAAGGTTGGCCTTTTTGGCCAAGTTTGATTTCGGTAAACATTTTGAATAAACGACCATAGAATCGAGTTTCGATGGTTTCGGTAGATTTGTATTATGATTTCGGACTTAGTCGTATGTTCGTAATCGATTTTCGATGACCCCGGAGCATTTCGGCGCCCAATAGCGAAATAAGAGTTTCCTTAAGTTCATATTGTGGTTTGGGACGTTTTTTTTGTTATCGAAGTCCAAATGGAATTTCGAGACTGGAGTAGTTCCGTTATGTCATTCATGTCTTGCTCGCAAAATTTGGGGTCATTCCGAGTAGTACAGGTTGGTTCAGCGCATTTTTAGCGAATTCAAGAAACTTAAAGTTCCTAAGTTTGATTCTAGGGGTTTTGAGGTGTGATTTTGAGTTTTAGCGTTGTTTTGGGTGTTTCGAAGGCTCGATCGAGTCCGTATTATGATTTGGGACTTTTTGGTATACTTGGACGGGGGCTCGGGCGAGCCCAGGTTCCTCTGAGGCACCATACGAGGCTAAAAACCAGTTGAAGCAATTGCCGGTGCACCTGTTCTGGTGTGACCGCAGGTGCGGTTGCCCAGTCGCAGGTGCGGGATCGCTCCTGTGGTCCCAGCCTCGCAGGTGCGGCATAAGGTGAGGCTGCCCATTTCTCGCAGGTGCCGATAATATCCGCAGGAGCGGAGCCGCAGGTGCGAGCTCCTCTCCGCAGGTGCGAGCCCAGGCCCCTTGTCCCATTTCCGCATGTACGAGACCGTAGGTGCGGTCCTTGAGTCGCAGGTGCGGAACCACAGTAGGTAGTGAGTTCTTTAAAACACGGGATTTATTCATTTCTCCCCATTTTCTTCCACCATTAGAGACCTTGAGAGCTTGGAAAAGAGCCCCACGACCTAGCTGCTGAAAGGTAAGTGAATTCTACCCTAATATTAGTTTAATGAATTCCTAGTCAAATGAACTACTTAATTAGTGAAAATAAAGGATTTGGGTGGTAACCTAGGGCTTTATGAAAATTTAGGGAATTACCCCTTAATTAGCCATGAAATCATACAAAAATCACATATTAATGATCCTTAGGTTATGGGTAATTTATTCCTTCGAAAATTTCCGGAATCCGAGCATGCGGGCCCGGGGATGAATTTTGGGATTTCTTCAAGTAGGATGAAATGACTAAGTAAATAGGAGAATTCCATACTTTTGAGTGTAAATTGATATATTTTTATAACATTTGGCTAGTTTTGAGTCCTTGGGTGTCGAGTTTGGAGTTTCGGGCGCGTTCTTGACCCGGAGAGTAGGTTCGACACGAGGTGAGTCTCCTTACTAACCTTGTAAGAGGGAATTGTCCCCTAAGTTATTTAAATGGCTATGTGCTAATGTTTGTGGGGGATACGTACGTACAAAGAGACGAGAGTCCGTATATAGCGACTATTATTGTTATGCCCGGGTAGTTAGGCCTACACCATGCCTTGTGCTTTTCCTTGAATTGAACTATATGCCTTATGAATTTATGTCATATGCGGCTTTTTTTCCCTGAGATCATGGAATTTGAGCATTTAAAGGAATTTTTCACTGGAAGATAAATTTATGAAGAATATTATGTGTGCATGTGACCTCTTCGCAATTTACATTCTGCGAGCGGAGTGTTATTTCCCCTACTCTCATGGGAGCGGGTCGTACGCCACAGCGATATTGAAAGATACATTATGGTTAATATTGTGTGTGCATGTGTGACCGCTTCGCAATTTACATTCCGCGAGCAGAGTGTTATTTCCCTCACTCTCATGGGAGCGGGTCGTACGCCACAGCGATATTGAAAGATACATTATGGTTAATATTGTGTGTGCATGTGTGACCGCTTCGCAATTTACATTCCGCGAGCAGAGTGTTATTTCCCTCACTCTCATGGGAGCGGGCCGTACGCCACGACGAGATTGAAAGATGAGATTATGGTTCGGGCTGTTCGACCCTCGGCAGTGCACAGATATGATTATTATGATGGCTCAGGCCGGTTGTCCTTATCCCGCATGCTCATCTTAAATTGTAAATGATTTCATGGATATTGAAGTGACAAGATATTCAGGGGAAAATGAAGTAGTAATTGTTTATTTACTTCCAGTATTTATTTGAATTACAGTTATCTTTAAAGTTTACTGTTTTTATCATCCTCGTATGCATATTACTGATATCATATCTTGTTAAATTATTTTGTTGGACCTCAGTGAGTGTCAAGTCGACCTCTCGTCACTACTTCTTCGAGGTTAGGCGGGATACTCACTGGGTACATATTTGTTTATGTACTCATGCTACGCTTCTCTACTTAATGGTACAGGTTATGAGGATAGTGCATCTGGTTATCAGACCGGAGCTCCATTCTGAGTATAGATTGGACCTGACTTCACGGTGAGCTGTTTCTCCTGACGATCCTCGGCAGCACCATGGGGTTTCTTTTGTTATTCCCGTCTATTTCTCCCAGACAGTGGGACAGTTATATTATATCTTTTGTATATTTCGTTAGTATGCCCGTAGGACTTGTGACACTAGTTCTTGGCGCACACGTGGTAGACATTATGGTTTACGGATCTGTATATATATTGGCTCACGCCTCCTTATGACTGCTTTTGGTTAAATTGGCTAATTATTTTTTTCAATTAATGTTTTGAACTTTAAAACTTGGCACGTGTTGGGATGTTTAATCAAATATGTGAAAGTCCTTAGTTATTTAGGTGTTGGCTTGCCTGACCCCAGTGTTGGGCGCCATCACGACCTGAGTGAGGATTTTGGGTCGTGACAACATGGTATAAGAGCCCTAGGTTCACGTAGGTCTCATGAGTCACGGGCAAACCCAGTAGAGTCTTGCGGATCGGTGCGGAGACGTCTGTACTTATCTTCAGGAGGCTATAGGGTGTTAGGAACTCTCTTTATTCTTATTCTATTGTGCAGTCGATGGTTTAATAAATTACATTCTTCTATTCTCTTAAAGATGGTGATGACGCGTGCATCCGATGTTTCAGACCCGGGAGCGGCCACTACCCCCGTTGTCCGAGGCCGTGGCAGAGGCCGGGGAAGGGCATCGGCCCGAGGTAGTGGACGATGGCGTCCCAGAGCTATTCCAGCTGCACCACCACTAGAGGATCCTACTATAGAGGAGCAGGGTGAGGTGCCCCCAACAGATCCTGCTCCAGTGGACTTTATGACAGCGTCAGGCTTCCAGGAGGTCATGGGTCGTATGATGCGGTTTATGGACACTATGTCCCAGGCTGGTTTATTTCCAGCAGATCCTGCCACATCTTAGGCAGGAGGGGGCCCAGACTCCTACAACCCAGGCTGCAGGTCAGGAAGCAGCATTACATCATACCCCGGGTACACTACCTGTGGGTGGAGTTCAGCCTGTAGCAGCAGCACCTGAGCCCAGACCAGCTGCGGACGGTGATCCGCAAAAGTTATTCGATAGATGGACTGGATTTCACCCTCCATTATTCGGGGGTGAGCGAGGCGAGGATGCCCAGGATTTTGTTGACAGATGTAGGGACAAACTGCACAACATGAGGATAATAGAGTCACATGGAGTTGATTTCACTACCTTTCAGTTGGAGGGCAGAGCTCGCAGATGGTGGCAGTCTTATATTCTCAACAGGCCAGCAGATTCTCCTCCTGTCACTTGGGAGAAATTCACTCAGATGTTTCTAGACAGATATATCCCACCCACTGAGAGGGAAGAGCTGCGGTATTAGTTTGAGCAGTTGGAGCAGGGACAGACGTCAGTGACAGATTATGAGGCTAGAGTTTCAGAGTTGTCTCGCTATGTACTCATGGTATTACCTACTGATGCTGAGAGAGTGTGGAGATTTGTGGCTGGGTTGCATCCAGGTATTAGGGCCACCATGGCCCGAGAGGTTGATATGGGTACTCCTTATCGGCTCGTGGTGGAGATTTCCCGCCGGATCGAGGGGCATCGGTTGAGGAGCAGGGAGCCGGGGCAGCAGGACAAGAGGGCTAGACTCTCCGGAGATTTCAGAGGTGCCCCAGTTAGGGGCAGAGGTCAGTTTGGTAGTGATCATCCCAGCAGGCCCTCATATTCATCACCCCCACTACCTCCCCAAGGTGTTCCAGCTAGGCCTCTTTTCAGCACCATGTCAGAGCGTTCCTACCGCCCTCCAGCCATTCATAGTTCACCCAGTGGTTATTCCAGTCATCCGAGATCCTTCAGTCCCTACTTCAGTGCTATGCCAGAGACTACACATCGCTCTCCAGCCATTCAGGGTTCCCCTTCGGGGCAGCAGGCTATGATACCTGGAGGTTGTTATGAGTGTGAGTATCCAGGTCATATGAAGAGGCATTGTCCCAGGTTTCGGGGCAAAGCTGTGCAGCAGGGTTATCAGCCTATGGGTCTAGCACCAGCCGTCAGGCCACCTAGAGGTGGAGGACAGGTCGACAAGGGTCGTCTTAGAGGTGGAGGCCAGTCAGGGGGAGGTCAACCAGCTCCTGTTCATTCTGGCAGAGCACAGTCTTCTGGTGCTCCAGCTAGATTCTATGTAATTCCGGCCAGGTCAGATGTAGTGGCCTCAGATGCCGTGATTACATGTATTATTTCAGTATGTGGTAGAGAGGCATCAGTGTTATTTGATCCAGGATCTACCTATTCATATGTTTCAGCATTATTTTCTCATTTTCTGATGTTCCTCGTGAGTCCTTGGGTTCTCCTATATATGTGTCCACTCCTGTGGGCGATTCTGTGGTGGTAGACCGGATCTATCGGTCTTGTGTGTTCACCTTCTGTGGGTCCGAGACTCGAGCGGATCTCTTATTGCTTGACATGGTCGATTTCGAGGTTATTTAGGCATGGATTGGATAACTCCTTACCATGTCGTGCTAGATTGCCATGCCAAGACAGTTACTTTATCCATGCCTGAGTCGCCTAGGCTGGAGTGGAGAGGTTCCTTAGTTAGCGCAGCCAGTCGGGTTGTTTCATTCCTGAAGGCTCGACATATGGTCGAGAAGGGTTTTCTAGCCTATCTTGATTATGTACGGGACACCACCGCTGAGTCTCCGACGAATGATTCAGTGCTAGTGGTTCGAGAGCTTGCTGATGTATTCCCTTCAGATCTTCCAACCATGCCTCCGGATCATGATATTGATTTCTGCATTGATTTAGCTCCAGGCACCCAGCCTATATCTATTCCTCCGTACCGTATGGCTCTGAAAGAGTTGAATAAGCAGCTTGAGGAGTTGTTGGCTAAGGGGTTCAGCAGACGGAGTGTATCGCCATGGGGTGCTCCAGTTTATTCGTGAATAAGGATGGGTCCATGCGGATGTGTATTGATTATCGCCAGTTGAACAAGGTCACCATTAAGAACAAGTATCCTTTGTCACGCATCAATGATTTGTTTGACTAGTTGCAGTACGCTCGGGTGTTTTCTAAGATTGATTTGAGATCGGGATATCATCAGTTAAAGATTCGGGCCTCAGATGTTCCGAAGACCGCTTTTCGTACGAGATATGGCCACTATGAGTTCCTGGTGATGTCCTTTGGCTTGACTAATGCCCCAGCAGCAATTATGAACTTGATGAACAGAGTGTTCAGGCCGTATATTGATTCCTTTGTCATTGTCTTCATTGATGACATTTTGATTTACTCATGTAGCTTGGGGGAGCACGAGCAACATTTGAGAGTTGTGCTCCAGACTTTGCGAGAACAAAAGCTATATGCTAAGTTCTCCAAGTGTGAGTTCTGGTTGGATTTCGTGGCATTCTTGGACATGTGGTATCCGGAGAGGGTATCAAGGTTGACCCGGAGAAGATTGAGGCAGTTTAGAGTTGGCCGCGTCCTACTTCAGCTACAGAGATCAGGAGCTTTTTGGGCCTAGCATGCTATTATCGCTGATTTGTGGAGGGGTTCTCTTCTATTGCAGCTCCATTGACTAGACTGACTAAGAAGAATGCCCCGTTTCGATGGTCCGACGAGTGTGAGGTGAGCTTTCAAAAGCTCAAGACAACATTGACCTCAGCACCAGTTCTGGTATTGCCTTCCGGTTCGAGGATGTATATAGTTTATTGTGATGCTTCACGCATTGGTTTGGGATGTGTGTTGGTGTAGGAAGGGAGAGTTATTTCTTATGCTTCGCGTCAGATGAAGGTTCATGAGAAGAATTACCCGGTGCACGATTTAGAATTGGCGGCGATTGTTCATGCTCTTAAGATTTGGAGGCACTACTTGTATGGGGTGTCCTGTGAGGTTTATACAGACCACCGCAGCTTCCAGCACTTGTTCAAGCAGAGGGATCTTAATTTCAGGCAGCGCAGATGGCTTGAGTTGTTGAAGGATTATGATATCACCATTCTTTATCATCCGGGCAAGGGAAATGTGGTAGCAGATGCCTTGAGCAGGAAGGTAGAGGGTATGGGTAGCTTGGATTTTATAGCAACAGAGGAGAGGCCTCTAGCCTTGGACATTCAGTTCTTGGCTAATCGCCTGGTGAGGTTAGACCTTCTAGAGCCTTGCCGAGTTTTAGCACATGTGGTTGCTTAGTCTTTGTTATTAGGAGAGATTAAGGCTCGGTAGTTTGATTATCCGTACTTGGCAGAGCTACGGGAGACAATGGTTCAGTGTGGTGCCAAGGAGGTTACTATTGGAGAGGATGGTGTTCTGAGATTTCAGGGCCGTTTATGTGTTCCTAATATCGCTGGCCTGAGAGGGAGGATTCTAGAGGAGGTACACGATTCTCGAAATTCTGTTCATCCTGGTGCTACAAAGATGTATCGTGATTTGAAGCAGCATTACTGGTGGAGGCAGATGAAGAGGGACATTGTGGAGTATGTGGCTAGGTGTCTTAATTGTCAGCAAGTTAAGTATGAGCACCAGAGGCCAGGAGGCCTACTTCAGAATATGCCCATTCCTGAGTGGAAGTGGGAACGCATCACTATGGACTTCGTGGTTGGGTTGCCTCGGACTTTGCGGAAAGTTGACGCGGTTTGGGTCATTGTGGATAGATTGACCAAATCGGCGCATTTCATTCCAGTGGCTACCACATATACTTCTGAGAGGTTGGCACATGTCTACATTCGGGAGATAGTCTGGTGTGCTGGTGTCCATTATATCAGATCGAGGTCCTCAGTTCACCTCACACTTCTGGAGAGCATTGTATAGTGAGATGGGTACCCAGATAGATCTCAGCACAACATTTCACCCTTAGATTGATGGTCAGTTAGAGCGTACAGTTCAGATATTGGAGGACATTCTCTGGGCATGTGTGATTGACTTCGGAGGTCAGTGGGACCAGTTCTTGCCTTTGGCCGAGTTTGCTTACAATAATTGTTATCAGTCTAGCATCGAGATGGCTCCATTTGAGGCTTTGTGTGGTCGGTGATGTCGTTCTCCTATCGGGTGGTTTGAGCCTGGCGAGGCTAAGTTATATGGCACCGACCTGGTGAGAGATGCCTTGGAGAAAGTAAAGTTGATTCAGGAGAGGCTCCGCACAGCACAGCACAATCCAGACAGAAGAGTTACGTGGATCAGAGGGCGCGTGATGTATCATTTATGGAGAGAGATAAAGTTCTGTTGAAGGTCTCGCCGATGAAGGGTATTATGAGGTTCAGAAAGAAGGGCAAGCTGAGCCCAAGGTTTATAGGTCCTTTCGAGGTGTTGAGGCGAGTTGGGGAGGTTGCTTATGAGCTAGCTTTACCTCCCAGTTTGTCAGGAGTTCATCCGGTCTTTCATGTATCTATGCTCCGGAGATACCACGTCGACTTCTCTCACGTGGTTGATTTCAACACTATTCAGTTGGATGAGAGGTTGGGCTACGAGGAAGATCCAGTTGCTATTATTGACAGGCAGGATCGCCAGTTGAGATCCAAGAGAGTTTCTACCGTAAAGGTCCATTGGAGGGGCCAACCAGTTGAGGAGGCGACGTAGGAGTCCGAGGAGGACATGCGGAGCAGATATCCTCACTTATTCAGCACTTCAGGTATGATTCTGGATCCGTTCGAGGACGAACATTTGTTTAAGAGGTAGAGAATGTAACGACCCGACCGATCGTGTTGCATTATCGGACCCCGTTCCCCTAAATGAGACTTCCTGTAGTGACTTATTATGATTAATGACTTGCGGGGGTGGGTGTTCCGGTATTCGGAAGTGTTTAGAGTAGTATAGGAACACTTAGTTCCTTAAGGTTGGCCTTTTTGTCCAAGTTTGACTTCGGTCAACATTTTGAATAAACGACCTAAGAATCGAGATTCGACGGTTCCGGTAGCTTCGTATGATGATTTCGGACTTGGGCGTATGTTCGGAATGGGTTTTGGATGACCCGGGAGCGTTTCGGCGCCCAATAGCGAAATAAGAATTTCCTTAAGTTCATATTGTGGTTTGGGACGTGTTTTGTCTTATCGAGGTCCAAAAGGAATCCCCAGATCGGGAATAGTTCCATTATGTCATTCAGGGCTTGCTCGCAAAATTTGGGGTCATTCTGAGAAGTACAGGTCGGTTCGGTGCATTTTTAGCAAATTCAAGAAACTTAAAGTTCCTAAGTTTGATTCTAGGGGTTTCGAGGTGCGATTTTGAATTTTAGCGTTGTTTTTTATGTTCTGAAGGCTCGATCGAGTCCGTATTATGATTTGGGACTTTTTGGTATACTTGGACAGGGGCTCGGGTGGGCCCAGGTGCCTCTCGGGCACCATACGAGGCTAAAAACCAGCTGAAGCAATTGTTGGTGCACCTGTTCTAGTGTGACCGCAGGTGCGGTTGCCCAGTCGCAGGTGAGGGGTCGCTCCTGCGGTCCCAGCCTCGCAGGTGCAAGACCGCTCCTGCGGTCCTTCCCTCGCAGGTGCGGCTTCAGGTGAGGCTTCCCATTTCTCGCAAGTGTCGATAATATCCGCAGGAGCGGAGCCGCAGGTGCGAGCTCCTCTTCGCAGGTGCGAGCCCAGGCCTCTTGTCCCATTTCCGCAGGTTCTAGCATTTACTCGCAGGTGCGAGACTGCAGGTGCGGTCCTTGTGTCGCAGGTGCGGAACCACAGTAGGTAGTGAGTTCTTTAAAACACGGGATTTATTCATTTCACCCCATTTTCTTCCACCATTAGAGACCTTGAGAGCTTGGAAAAGAGCCCCACGACCTAGCTGCTGAAAGGTAAGTGAATTTATCCTAATATTAGTTTAATGCATGAATTCCTAGTCAAATTAACTACCTAACTAGTGAAAATCAAGGAACTGGGAAGTAACCTTCGGCTTTATGAAAATTTGGTGAATTACCCGTTAATTAGCCATGAAATCATACAAAAATCATATATTAATGATCCTTAGGTTATGGGTAATTGATTCCTTCGAAAATTTCCGGAATCCGAGCATGCGGGCCCGGGGATGAATTTTGGGATTTCTTCAAGTAGGATGAAATGACTAAGTAAATAGGAGAATTCCATACTTTTGAGTGTAAATTGATATATTTGTATAACATTTGGCTAGTTTCGAGTCCTTGGGTGTCGAGTTTGGAGTTTCGGGCGCGTTCTTGACCCAGAGAGTAGGTTCGACACGAGGTGAGTCTCCTTTCTAACCTTGTAAGAGGGAATTGTCCCCCTAGGTGATTTAAATTTCTATGTACTAATGTTTTTGGGGGCTACGTACGTAGAAAGTGACGAGAGTCTGTATGTAGCGACTATTATTGTTATGCCCGGGTAGTTAGGCCTACACCATGCCTTGTGCTTTTCCTTGAATTGAACTGTATGCCTTATGAAGTTATGTCATATGCGGCTTTGTTTCCCTGTGATCATGGAATTTGAGCATTTAAAGGAATTTTTCACTGGAAATAAATTTATGAAGAACATTATGGGTGCATGCGGTCGCTTCGCAATTTACATTCCGTGAGCGGAGTGTTATCTCCCCTACTCTCATGGGAGCGGCCCGTACGCCACAGCGATATTGAAAGATACATTATGGTTAATATTGTGTGTGCATGTGACCGCTTAGCAATTTACATTCCGCGAGCGGAGTGTTATTTCCCTCACTCTCATGGGAGCAGGCCGTACGCCACGGCGAGATTGAAAGATGAGATTATGGTTCGGGCCGTTCGACCCTCGGCAGTGCACAGATATGATTATTATGATGGCTCAGGCCGGTTGTCCTTATCCCGCATGCACATCTTAAATTGTTAATGATTTCATGGATATTGAAGTGAAATGATATTCGGGGGGAAATGAAGTAGTAGTTGTTTATTTACTTCCAGTATTTATTTGAATTACAGTTATCTTTACAGTTTACTGTTTTTATCATCCTCGTATGCATGTTACTGATATCATATCTTGTTAAATTATTTTGTTGGACGTCAGTGAGTGTCATGTCGACCTCTCGTCACTACTTCTTCGAGGTTAGGCGGGATACTCACTGGGTACATATTTGTTTATGTACTCATGCTACGCTTCTGTACTTAATGGTACAGGTTATGAGGCTGGTGCATCTGGTTATCAGACCGGAGCTCCATTCTGAGTATAGATTGGACCTGACTTCACAGTGAGCTGTTTCTCCTGACGATCCTCGGCAGCACCATGGGGTTTCTTTTGTTATTCCTGTCTATTTCTTCCAGACAGTGGCACAATTATATTATATCTTTTGTATATTATGTTAGTATGCCCGTAGGACTTATGACACTAGTTCCTGGCACACACGTGGTAGACATTATGGTTTACGGGTCTGTATATATATTGGCTCACGCCTCCTTATGACTACTTTTGGTTAAATTGGCTAATTATCTTTTTCAATTACTATTTTGAACTTTAAAACTTGGCACGTGTTGGGATTTTTAATCAAATATGTGAAAGTCCTTAGTTATTTGGGTGTTGGCTTGCCTGACCCCGGTGTTGGGCACCATCACGACCTGAGTAAGGATTTTGGGTCGTGACAACATGGTATCAGAGCCCTAGGTTCACGTAGGTCTCACGAGTCACGGGCAAACCCAGTAGAGTCTTGTGGATCGGTATGAAGACGTCTGTACTTATCTTCAGGAAGCTATAGGGTGTTAGGAACTCTCTTTATTCTTGTTCTATCGTGCAGTCGATGGTTTACTAAATAACATTCTTCTATTCTCTCACAGATGGTGAGGACGCGTGCATCCGATGTTCCAGACCCGGGAGGGGCAGCTACCCCCGTTGTCCGAGGCCGTGGCAGAGGCCGGGGGAGGGCACCGGCCTGAGGTAGGGGACGAGGGCGTCCCAGAGCTATTCCAGATACACCACCACTAGAGGATCCTACTATAGAGGAGCAGGGTGAGGTGCCCCCAGCAGATTCTGCTCCAGTGGACTTTATGAAGGCGCCAGGCTTCTAGGAGGTCATGGGTCGTATGATGCGGTTTATTTACACTATGTCCCGGGCTAGTTTATTTCCAGCAAATCCTGCCACATCTCAGGTGGGAGGGGGGCCCAGACTCCTACCGCCCAGGCTGCAGGTCAGGTAGCAGCATTACATCATTCTCGCGGCACCAAATCGAGGCAAACTCTGAATACTAGATATGACCTCAAATAATAGTGGTCAAGGTCGGTTAGTGAGACGATGGGGGATAAGCTTCATCGTCGAGAGGGAAACAGCCCTGATCACCAGCTAAGGCCCCTAAATGATCGCTCAGTGATAAATGAGGTAGGGGTGCAGAGACAACCAGGAGGTTTTCCTAGAAGCAGCCACTCTTGAAAGAGTCCGGGTACACTGCCCGTGGGTGGAGTTCAGCCTGTAGCAGCAGCACCTGAGCACAGACCAGCTGCGGATGGTGATTCGCAGAAGTTATTAGATAGATGGACTCGATTGCACTCTCCAGTCTTCGGGGGTGAGCGAGGCGAGGATGCCCAGGATTTTATTGACAGGTGCAGGGAAAAACTGCACAACATAAGGATACTAGAGTCCCATGGAGTAGATTTTACTACCTTTCAGTTGGAGGGCAGAACTCGCAGATGGTGGCAGTCTTATATTCTCAGCAGGCCAGCAGATTCTCCTCCTGTCACTTAGGAGAAGTTCACTCAGATGTTTCAATATATATATATATCCCACCCTCTGAGAGGGTAGAGCTGCGGTATCAGTTTGAGAAGCTTGAGCAGGAATAAACGTCAGTGACAGATTATGAGGCTAGATTTTCAGAGTTGTCTCGCCAACGCCATGCACTCATGATATTACCTACTGATGCTGAGAGAGTGCGGAGATTTGTGGATGGGTTGCATCCAGGTATTAGGGGCACCATGGCCCGAGAGGTAGAGATGGGTACTCCTTATCAGCTCGTGGTGGAGATTGCTCACCGGATCGAAGGGTATCGGTTGAGGAGCAGGGACCAGGTTCAGCAGGACAAGAGGGATAGATTCTCCGGAGATTTCAAATGTGCCCCAGTTAGGGGCAGAGGTCAATTTGGTAGTGGTCAACCCAGCAGGCCTTCATATTCAGCACCCCCACTACCTCCCCGAGGTGTTCCAGTGAGGCCTCTTTTCAACGCCATGTCAGAGCGTTCCTACCACCCTCTAGCCATTCAGAGTTCACCCAGTGGTTATTCCAGTCATCTGAGATCCTCCAGTCTCTAGTTCAGTGCTATGCTAGAGAGTACACATCGTTATACGGCCATTCAGGGTTCCCATTCGGGGCTGCAGGCTATGATACCTGGAGGTTGTTATGAGTGTGGGGATCCAGGTCATATGAAGAGGCATTGTCCCAGGTTTCGGGGCAAAGCAGTGTAGCAGGGTTATCATCATATGGGTTCAGCACCAGCCGTCAGGCCACCTAGAGGTGGAGGACAGGTCGGTAGGGGTCGTCCTAGAGGTGGAGGCCAGTCAGAGGGAGGTCAGCCAGCTCCTGTTCATTCTGGCAGAGCACAGTCTTCTGGTGCTCCAGCTAGATTCTATGCTATTCCAGCCACATCAGATGCAGTGGCCTCAGATGCCATGATTACAGGTATTATTTCAGTATGTGGTAGAGAGGCATCCGTGTTATTTGATGCAGGATCCACCTATTCATATGTTTAAGCATTGTTTGCTCATTTCCTGGATGTTCCTCATGAGTCCTTGCATTCTCCTATATATGTGTCCACTCCTGTGGACGATTCTGTGGTGGTAGACCGGATCTATCGATCTTGTGTGGTCACCTTCTGTGGCTTCGAGACTCGATGGAATCTCTTATTGCTTGACATGGTTGATTTAGAGGTTATTTTAGGCATGGATTGGCTATCTCCTTACCATGTCGTGCTAGATTACCATGCCAAGACAATTACTTTAGCCATGCTCGAGTCGCCTAGGCTAGAATGGAGAGTTTCCTCAGTTAGCGCAGCCAGCCGGGTTATTTCATTCCTGAAGGCTTGACATATGGTCGAGAAGGGTTGTCTGGCCTATCTTACTTATGTGTGGGACACCCGAGTCTCCGACGATTGATTCAGTGCCAGTGGTTCGAGAGTTTGCTGATATATTCCCTTCACATCTTCCAGGCATGCCTCCGGATCGTGATATTGATTTCTGCATTGATTTAGCTCCACGCACCCAGCCTATATCTATTCCTCAGTACCGTATGGATCTGAAAGAGTTGAAGGAGTTGAAGGAGCAGCTTGAGGAGTTGATGGCTAAGGGGTTCATCAGACCTAGTGTATCGCCGTTGGGTGCTCCAGTTCTATCGTGAAGAAGAATGATGGTTCCATGCGGATGTGTATTGATTACCCCCAGTTGAACAAGGTCACCATTAAGAACAAGTATCCTTTGTTGCGCATCGATGGTTTGTTTGACCAGTTGCAGGGCGCTCGGGTGTTCTCTAAGATTGATTTGAGATCGGGATATCATCAGTTTATGATTCGGGCCTCAGATGTTTAGAAGACCATTTTTTCGTACGAGATATGGTCATTATGAGTTCCTGGTGATGTCCTTTGGCTTGAATAATGTCCCAGCAGCATTTATGGACTGGATGAACAGGGTGTTCAGGCCGTATATTGATTCCTTTGTCATTGTCGTCATTGATGACATTTTTATTTACTCACGTAGCCTGGGGGAGCATGAGAAGCATTTTACAGTTGTGCTCCAGACTTTGCGAGAACAGAAGCTATATGCTAAGTTCTCCAAGTGTGAGTTCTTGTTGCATTCTATGGAATTATTGGGACATGTGTTATCCGTAGAGGGTATAAAGGTTTACCCGGAGAAGATTGAGGCAGTTCAGAGTTGGTCGCGTCCTACTTCAGCTACAGAGATCAGGAGCTTTTGGGGCTTAGCAAGCTATTATCGCCGATTTCTGGAGGAGTTCTCTTCTATTTCAACTCCATTGACTAGATTGACTCAGAAGAATTCCCCGTTCCAATGGTCCTATGAGTGTGAGGCAAGCTTTCAGAAGCTCAAGACAACATTGACCTCAACACTAGTTCTAGTATTGCCTTCCGGTTCAGGGATGTATACAGTGTATTGTGACGCTTCACGTGTCGGTTTGGGATGTGTGTTGATGCAGGAAGGGAGAGTTATTGCTTATGCTTCGCGCCAGCTGAAGGTTCATGAGAAGAATTACCCGGTGCACAATTTAGAGTTGGCGGCGATTGTTCATGGTCTTAAGATTTGGAGGCGCTACTTGTATGGGGTGTCCTGTGAGGTTTATACATACCATCGCAGCTTGCGGCACTTGTTCAAGCAGAGAGATATTAATTTGAGGTAGCGCAGATGGCTTGAGTTGTTGAAGGATTATGATATCACCATTCTTTATCATTCGGGCAAGGCAAATGTGGTAGCAGATGCCTTGAGCGGGAAGGTAGAGAGTATGGATAGCTTGGCTTATATTGCAGCAGAGGAGAGACCTCTAGCCTTGGACATTCAGTCCTTGGCTAATCGCCTGGTGAGGTTATACCTTTCAGAGCCTCACTGAGTTTTAGCACAAGTGTTTGCTTAGTCTTCGTTATTGGGAGAGATTAAGGCTCGGCAGTTTGATGATCCGTACTTGGCAGAGCTACGGGAGACAGTGGTTCAGGGTGGTGCCAAGGAGGTTACTATTGGTGAGGATAGTGTTCTGAGACTTCACGACCGTTTATGTGTTCCTAATGTCGATGTCCTGAGAGGGAGGATTCTAGAGGAGGCACACGATTCTCGGTATTCTATTCATCCTGGTGCTACGAAGATGTATCGTGAGTTGAATCAGTATTACTGGTGGAGGCGGATGAAGAGGGACATTGTGGAGTATGTGGCTAGGTGTCTTAATTTCCAGCAGGTTAAGTATAAGCACTAGAGGCCAGGAGGCCTACTTCAGCAGATGCCCATTCCTGAGTGGAAGTGGGAACGCATCACTATGGACTTCGTGGTTGGGTTGCCTCGGACTTTGCGGAAAGTTGACGCCAGGTTGCCTCGGACTTTGCAGAAAGTTGACGCGGTTTGTGTCATTTTGGATAGATTGACCAAATCGGCGCATATCATTCCAGTGGCTACCACATATACTTCTGAGAGTTTGGCACAGGTCTACATTCGGGAGATAGTCCGGTTGCACGGTGTGTTGGTGTCCATTATATCAGATCGAGGTTTTCAGTTCACATCGCACTTCTGGAGAGCATTGCATAGTGAGATGGGTACCCAGATAGTTCTCAACATAGCATTTCACCCTCAGACTGATGGTCAGTCGGAGCGTACAGTTCAGATATTGGAGGACATGCTCAGGGCTTGTGCGATTGACTTCGGAGGTCAGTCGGACCAGTTCATGCCTTTGGCCGAGTTTTCTTACAATAATTGTTATCAGTCTAGCATCGAGATGGCTCCATTTGAGGCGTTGTATGATCGTCGATGTCGTTCTCTTATCAAGTGGTTTGAGCCTGGTCAAGCTAAGTTATATGGCACCGACTTGGTGAGAGATGCCTTGGAGAAAATAAAGTTGATTAAGGAGAGGCTCCGCACAACTAAGTCTAGACGGAAGAGTTACGCGGATCAGAGGGCGCGCGATGTATCATTTATGGAAGGAGATAAGGTTCTATTGAAGGTCTCGCCGATAAGGGGTATTCTGAGGTTCGGAAAGAAGGTAAAGTTGAGCCCAAGGTTTATAGGTCCTTTCGAGGTGTTGAGGCGAGTTAGGGAGGTTTCTTATGAGCTAGATTTACCTCCCAGTTTGTCAGGAGTTCATCCGGTCTTTCATGTATATATGCTCCGGAGATACCACGTCGACTTCTCTCACGTGGTTGATTTTAGCACTATTCAGTTGCATGAGAGGTTGGGCTACGAGCATGAGACAGTTGCTATTTATAGACAGGCAAGATCGCCAGTTGAGATCCAAGAGAGTTTCTACCGTAAAGGTCCATTGGAGGGGCCAACCAGTCGAGGAGGCGACCTGGGAGTCCGAAGAGGACATGCGGAGCAGATATCCGCACTTATTCAGCAGTTTAGGTATGATTCTAGACCCGTTCGAGGACGAACGTTTGTTTAAGAGGTGGAGAATGTAATGACCCGACCGGTCGTTTTGCGTTATCGGACCCTGTTCCCCTAAATGAGACTTCCCGTAGTGGCTTATTATGATTTATGACTTACGGGGGCGGGTGGTCCGGGATTCTGTTCATCCCGTAACGAGCGCAGTGTTATTTCCCCTACTCTCATGGGAGCGGGCCGTACGCCACGGTGAGATTGAAAGATACATTATAGATAATATTGTGTGTGCATGTGACCTCTTCGTAATTTACATTCCGCGAGCGGAGTGTTATTTCTCCCACTCTCATGGGAGTGGGCCGTACGCCATGGCGAGATTGAAAGATGAGATTATGGTTCGGGCCGTTCGACCCTCGGCAGTGCACAGATATGATTATTATGATGGCTCATGCCGGTTGTCCTTATCCCGCATGCGCATCTTAAATTGTTAATGATTTCATGGATATTGAAGTGAAAAGATATTCGGGGGGAAATGAAGTAGTAATTGTTTATTTACTTCCAGTATTTATTTGAATTACAGTTTACTGTTTTTATCATCCTCGTATGCATGTTACTGATATCATATCTTGTTAAATTATTTTGTTGGACCTCAGTGAGTATCAAGTCGACCTCTCATCACTACTTCTTCGAGGTTAGGCGGGATACTCTCTGGGTACATATTTATTTATGTACTCATGCTACGCTTCTGTACTTAATGGTACAGGTTCTGAGGCTGGTGCATCTGGTTATCAAACCGGAGCTCGATTCTGAGTATAGATTGGACCTGACTTCACGGTGAGCTGCTTATCCTGACGATCCTCGGCAGTACCATGGGGTTTCTTTTGTTATTCCTGTCTATTTCTTCCAGACAGTGGGACAGTTATATTATATCTTTTTTACATTCTGTTAGTATGCCCATAGGACTTGTGACACTAGTTCCTGGCACACACGTGGTAGACATTATGGTTTACGAGTCTGTATATATATTGGCTCACACCTCATTATGATTTCTTTTGGTTAAATTGGCTAATTATCTTTCTCAATTAATATTTTGAACTTTAAAACTTGGCACGTGTTGGGATGTTTAATCAAATATGTGAAAGTCCTTAGTTATTTGGGTGTTGGCTTGCCTGACCCTGGTGTTGGGAGCCATCACGGCCTGATTAAGGATTTTTGGTCGTTACAGCCCTAGGGGGAAGAAACTAGTACCTTGGTAGAGAGTAGGAAGCTTGTGCATGTTGAACCATCGGCTCAAGATGGTGCTACTGGGGCACCTAATGAAGGACCTGATCCTCCTCGGAGGATCCAACTCAGGGGTCCTCTCAAGATCCCCAAGTCAGTATTGACCCTGCTCCCTCTCCTCACTTATATATTGAGCCTCTTGTCACGACCCAAACCTATGGGCCGCAACGGGGACCCGGTACTTTACTCAACCGAGTACCAACATAACATATCTTTTCATGTCATACTTATCATAGATAACTGAGCCGGAAGGCTACCATTAGATAAGTAGAATACAATATGTGATACCAACTTATACATAAGACATTCGGACCTATAAGACCAAAATAACTACTCGTATACTGAACATAGGCCGACAAGGCCATACAATCTTTTACGTACATGACATCTGTCTACAAGCCTCTAAGAATACATAATTTTCATAAAGGTCGGGACAGGGTGCCGCCATACCAAACGATACACGTCTAAATCATACTAACCAAACAAGCAACTCTAAAGCAAATGGAGTGCACCAACATCTTCCGCTGAGCTGATAGCCTATTGGAGGGCTCTCGACCTGTCTATCGGGACCTGCGGGCATGAAACGCAGCGTCCCCAGGAAAAAGGGACATCAGTACGAATAATGTACCAAGTATGTAAGGCACATAAATAAGTACATAATAGACATGGAAGAAATATAGAGCACATGACTCAACCTGTAAGCCTGAATAGCTTTGTAAATCATAAATTACTTTAAGCGTCATGCATATGTATATGAATGTCATGTCGTGCATAGGTATATGTTTCATAACATCATCAGCCTTTGAGGGCATCCCATCATATCATATCGGCCACTGTGGGCAAAATCATCATCGTATACCAGCTAATCAGGTGGTGGTGCGTATATAACTCCATAACCTCTCACATATCCTATATACATATATACGTGTATATAATGTTGTTTGAATATACATACATATATACGCGTATATAATTCCATTTGAACCATTTTTCATCCACTGTGGGCAACATCATCATCATATACCAGTTGATCAGGTGGTGGTGCGTATATAACGCCATCTGGTCATGGGTCAATGTGCATATGTAAATGCATGAAATGCATATGAAATACGTCAATAAAATCTCTCGGTACATCATAAGGCCATTATGCCTCTGATTAATATCATGAACTAAAATTTACCAACATACGTATTTTTGAGACCCATGAACAGAAGATAATAATAATTCTCATGGGGATTCAAGAATATAGACAGCCCTACTACTTCTATGAATAGAGTAATTTATAGGAACTATGTATTTTCTCATTTCTTCAATATAATTTGGACCATGCCAAAAGAAAGAAGGGATAACCTTAACATACCTGGAGTAGGGAAAAATATGTATGATATTCTTGGAAAAGGTTGCATCATGATCTCTTAGAATTTCAAATCCTATTGCTATTGTGTCGTACAACTTTGTATGAATTCCTTTGCTGAAGATTGTTACTCGTGAATTTGATATAAAGTGAATGTGGTATACAATGAATTCTTTCTTGCAAATCCAGGAATTCTTCGTTGCTTTCTTTGTGAATTAGAAAGCCTTTCTTAATGGCATATTTTCCACAAACAATGGGATAAGTAATCTCTTTAAATTGGTTGGTTTCATGGGCCCCACTTTAGGATGACTAATGTCACATAATTCACTAAATTTTTTCACCTTTCTAGTATAATAGAAGAGTCACAATGTTGGATAAGTGGCTGCCACGTTTTTGGGGTTCAATATGTATCCAAAATCACCATTAATTAATCAGTAATCTCATAATTAATTTGATAATCTCCCACTATCCAATAATTAATCGATTACCCACATAATTAAGAATTATCTCAAATTGCATAAAATTCTACTTACTTTTAACACACCATATACACCTTACTATCATGGCCATGTGGTACCTTGTATGGTACTAGTCCATAAATACTGGGTATTATAGCTCGGACCGTATTTTATCCCAACATGACAAACTTCAACGAAACTTACTTTCTTTGATTTGCTTACCCTATCTCCTTCACGAATTTACTTACCACTTGTGTTGAAATAGCATAATATTTATAACTTCCAAATAATCTCATTCCCGAGTTTACGTCGATTATTACGACATACGAAATACGGGATGTAATATCTCATTTCTAAGCTTTTATCAATTTACTTATGGTGTACTTTCATGTACGAAAATATAAGGTGTAACATCATTCCCCCCTTTGGAACATTCATCCTCGAATGTTGACTGGTGCACTTATCATTTTCATAACCCATGTCTTCCGAATACTTCAGTACTCTCCTTGCCATCTAGGCAACTGCTCTGTGAATAAATCCAAAGGTCAAGGTATTTCCCCTTTAGGTCTCTTTCTCACACTATGGCTTGTGGTCAGAATCCTTTCAATCTCGTAATTGTTGCTACCTTCGGTTATGCAGCCTATACGACATTTCCCTCATATGTGCGCCAATCTCTAGGTCTCACTTTGGGAACATATACAGAAATTGACAAGATGTCCCTCTGGGTATCTAAGGTGTACTGAAGTTCTTTGCTCGTTACTTTGTTAAACTTATGAATATTGTTATATCTTGTTTCAGAGACCCAGTTATTTATCCGTATGACATTACTGCATCTAGATAGGTCATACTACCAAACTCCAGGTTACTTTCGTTGTTTATCCTATAAGTATAAATCTAAGTCCTTTAATGCTTCCTCATCACTGTTCATCTTAAAACTGACGGCCTAATCTCATCTCATACTTCATAACTTTTATCCATCCATTGTTGATTCACCTCAATGTTGATCTACAATCTTTCATTCCGAACTTGAAACTTCTTATGTAATGCTACCGCTAGGGCTCACGCCTCATCGGGGAACATCTGAAATGATTAGACTGATCCACCTGGGGCGATACTGTACTTCCATAACCTTATTTCATATCATAGTCATCCCAATGTGATTCTCCTTACGTGGGTATTTATAGATCACCATTGATTGGTCTATTGGCAAAGGAAACCCGGGAATTCAAGATTTTGTTCTGTCCTCCGGACATTTATTATGCTGTCACTACTGCTTGTCAATTTGAATTGCATCAAAGCTCTCGTTCGAACTTCATTTTAATCTTGTACAATTCATGAAATCATTACTTAATCGAAGGCCCAAATGTCACCCTTTATCTATCATAATTACACCCTTATTCTACTACCAGGGCAGCATTCCATCACTCCTAAATGCTATTAGTCTTAGACTTATTTGAGTTCATTCAGGCTATACTAAGTCTTCTATAACTTAGAGAACCCATCAACTCTCTTATTTTCATGAGCTTAATCCCAAGGACTTATCCATTCTTGTCACCCTTTCACTCACCTTTTCTTATTCTTACTCATATTTTCCTAAAACCTTATCGCTCTACCATACTTTAGTTTGCGACCTACATATATCTATTTATAATTGTTGCAACCTTACTTCAACTTGCTTGCACCATAGATTTCCTTATGTCATTTGGAACATCAAGCGAGACATCACATCGTCTCTAACTCTTCTTTACTCTTTCGACTAGGCTCTCGATACCTAGAAACCATAGGGTGGAAGGTATTCCACTGACGACGCTGCTATCATTCCTGGATACTGAATCCCCGCGCTTTGAGCCTTCTATCCGAAGTATGGACTATTCACAACCTTCTGCAATTGAGTATCTAGTACATTGTTCACCTTTACTTGACTTATCTTTAAAATATCTCCTCACATCTTCTATCTTTTTCATAACCTCCCTTCCGCATAGGTATAGTTCACGTTCACAACTTGAAGCTCTATTATAATACTTGCATCTCTGGTGCCTATACAATCGGGTGGGAGCTCCATACTGAATTCTTATGAGGCTGGTTTTTTTTCTTCTAACTGGACTTATCGTAGAGCCGTTATAGAATATGGTTGTTGTACTATCCCTTTGGTACTTTCTATTTTAAGGTTGGTCATGAGATGCTCTCAATCACAATTTCTATAATTTTCTAGGTCCAATAATCAGACTCTTAATTTACTTAGTTGATGTAACTCTTTAGTTTCCTCCTTATTCTGATCAGCCCTTACGTAGGCTTAGGTTATCTTCCGGTCTGTGGCTCATGGTATCAGTTATTACCTTAGACTTTCATGGGCGTTATGGAATATTCATGATATAATATTCTAACGATTCAATCCTTTGTCTAGGCCCTGGGCTCAATTCTTTCTTTTAGCTTATACCGGAGTCTTCTACGGCTTATTATTAATCAAATAACCTTTCGTTCCATTTTAGCTTTCTTCAAATGTAGGCAATTGCTTTTCCTAGTCTTTTTGCCCCATTTTGCGTGCATACTTAGCTTATCTGAGTTTTCATGCATGCCTGAGTTTTTTTTTGTGCAACACATATGGTCTCGAATATTATTCATGATTTTACTTCCTGTTCATTAGCCACGGTAGGTTCCACTTTCTTATGGAGTGCCTACAATATTGTTGTGAGACTAGTGTTACAAGACCATTTCTCCTTTAGGTTACTGTGCTTAGGCTGAAGCCTTCTTCCTTATTCTCTCAGCTGGTCTTTCGTTTTAGTACTTAGGGAGGACCTTCTGGCTCTTGTAAAATTACCAGCTTGTTATATTGCTTACCTGACAGAATTTTTGATGTTTGTACTTACCTATAATTGTCCTTTATTACTCACCTCCACACGCATGTGCTTGTACAGTTGCTTCTGAACTGAAGTTTTGACTGTCTTCCCAATGGGACTCTCTTTCATTTCTATAACATTCATACGATATCTTTAACTACCCCAACTCCTACCTAAGTATTTCAGGGGGTCATGATGTCGTATCGCTGAGGCTGAATTTCCCATGTTGGGGATTCTGTTTATCTTGCACGATCTATCGATTTATTTTTATCCTCTTGTCTCGCCATAACTAGGCTCTTCCTGAATCAACTACTAACTACTCGTCGGCCCATTCTCATATCCATATTCTGCGTAATCTTCCTTGAGTTACTTCCTTTTGTCCTAACTTACCTCATGTACTGGCTTCTTATCTATTAATAACATCCCGGGCAGGAACCCTTACTTCCTTTCCTTGGCATCGTGCTTGCATAATGTTCTGGAATCGTAGCATATCTGTAGGATTTAAATAAGTGCAATCTCATTATTTTCTCATTTTTATCGCATTCTTCCTTTACCATTCCATAGTTACTACAACCACTTAATTTGAATTAATGCCATATCATTCCATATTCCCCCCTTTAGGGGAGTACTAAGAGTTGGAGCTATGACGACCTGCCTATAGATTTATTTTTGTTTTTCATCTTTGGCGTCCTTTCATATCATCGATGACCCTTACTTGCCTTGCGGTAATCTATCTGTACCACGGATAACAAAATTCCTTACTCGCAAGGGCCAGACTTAGTGTAATTGGTATATACAGTCCCTTAAGCTTAACTTTGCTCACATTGCCTGCTTTAGGGAAGTGTCTTCCTGAATGGCCATTCTCCGAATTTCTTATGAATCTTCTTCTGTTCGCCAGATCGCAATTTTAAATTCTCATAATGCCGACCATTATCAAATCACTCAGTCCCTAATTCATGATTAGTTTATCTTGTTCACCAGTCCGTACTGATTCCTATTACTCTGGTCTAACTTTTCCTTCTGGTAATCATTTTAGCGTCACAAACTTATTTCTCGAAATAATGATACGACTTTATGGCCTATACTCTCTTTCGTGGTCTCAAGGCATGTCGCCTCTCATATTTTCCTTCATTTGACTATAGACTCTGTAATATTGTCTTCTTTTTTTTTTTTTTCAATCGTTGTCATCCATGTATTGCATCTTACTCATAATGCTTTATTAAATTTCTTCTTACTTCCCTGTTAATATTTCTGTCTATCATTTTATTCTGAAAACTCCAACAAGACATTCTTTTACTTTTATCTCCCCTTCCTCCATCTACTGGCTCTTCGGGTTGCCTAACGTTCTTTCTTTACTAGAGACGGGAGCCACACTAAGATAACATTTATTCCTTCTAGGCTTCCAGTGCCATCTTTTGTAGTACTCATATCTAGCTGTACTATTTTAGAGTGCACCATCTGGGTATCTCACAAGGAGTTCTATTAGCACATTCGCAATATCCTTCGGAAATGTCAACTAACGCAAGCAATCCATTCACTAATTTGGGTTACCCTAACCCCAGTCGGATCCTAATATCCTGCCATTTTCTTAATTACACCTATTAGCCCCCATAGGGCATAACTGAAATGGGTGTGACAATTGTGCATACCTCTGTTACTGTTGAAGGTAACTCAAAATGCTTATATCTCTTTCTTTTCCTGAATTGTAGATATTATTCATCTCTACTAACGGGGTACCTCGTGCCCTTATTTACCTTGCTTCTTTTACTTGTTGAAACTTGTACCTTCTAATTTTCTCTTCACTTTTCACCATATGGGTGGATAGATGTTCATGCCTTAGGAATCCTTAACAAGAAGCTTACACATCTTGGTACACACATGATCTACTGAAGACCTTACATTTAATCATCATAAGCATCACGCAAAATTGAGTTCCTCTGACTCAACTCTTCCCTAGAAGCATTCAATCCCTTACAAATTGGAGGTATCGTCATATTACGAATAAAATTTAATTTAGGAGTTTGAATTCTTACAACTGAGCTCTATCACATGATCTAGAGTAAGAAGAAAGAGTGACAACCCTAAATGCCCTGTAGCCTCCTGCTTATAAGTGTGGTGCACGACACACCCATAAAGAAGACTCTACTAGACACGACTTGTAGACTCCCAAGGACATAACTGCTCTGATACCACTTATGTCACGACCCAAACCTATGGGCCGCAACGGGGACCCGGTACCTTACTCAACCGAGTACCAACATAACGTATCTTTTCATGTCATACTTATCATAGATAACTGAGCTAGAAGGTTTCCATGAGATAAGTAGAATACAACATGTGAAACCAACTTATACATAAGACATTCGGGCCTATAAGACCAAAATAACCACTCGTATACTGAACATAGACCGACAAGGCCATACAATCTTTTACGTACATGAAATATGTCTACAAGCCTCTAAGAATACGTAATTTTCATAGAGGTCGGGACAGGGTCCCGCCATACCAAACGATACACGTCTAAATCATACTAACCAAACAAGCAACTCCGAAGCAAATGGAACGCACCAACATCTTCCGCTGAGCTGATAGCCTATTAGAGGGCTCTCGACCTGTCTATCGGGACCTGCAGGCATGAAGCGCAACGTCCCTAGGCAAAAGGGACGTCAGTACGAATAATGTACCGAGTATGTAAGACACATAAATAAATACATAAGAGACATGGAAGAAATATAGAGCACATGACTCAACTTGTAAGCCTGAATAGCTTTGTAAATCATAAATTATTTTAAGTGTCATGCATATGTATGTGAATGTCATGTCTTGCATAGGTATATGTTTCATAACATCATCAGCCTCTGAGGGCATCCCATCATATCATATCGGCCACTGTGGGCAAAATTATCATTGTATACCAGCTGATCAGGTGGTGGTGCGTATATAACGCCATAACCTTTCCCATATCCTATATACATATATACGCGTATATAATGCCGTTTGAATATACATACATATATACGTGTATATAATGCCGTTTGAACTATATTTCAGCCACTGTGGGCAACATCATCATCATATACCAGTTGATCAGGTGGTGGTGCGTATATAACGCCGTAACCTTTTCCTATATCCCATATACATATATTTACATATATACGCGTATATAACGCCATCTGGTCATGGGTCAATGTGCATATGTAAATGCATGAATGCATATGAAATACGTCAATAAAATCTCTCGGTACGTCATAAGCCATTATGCCTCTGATTAATATCATGAAATAAGCATTACTAACATACGTATTTTTGAGACCCATGAATAGAAGATAATAATAATTCTCATGGGGAATCAAGAATATAGACACCCCTACTACTTCTATGAATAGAGTAATTTATAGAAATTGTGTATTTGCTCGTTTCTTCAGTATAATTTGGACCATGCCAAAAGAAAAAGGGATAGCCTTAACATACCTGGAGTAGGGAAAAATCTGTATGATATTCTTGGAAAAGGTTGCACCATGCTCTCTTAGAATTGCAAATCCTATTGCTATTGTGTCGTACAACTTTGTATGAATTCTTTTGCTGAAGATTGTTACTCGTGAATTTGATATAAAGTGAATGTGGTATATAGTGAATTCTTTCTTGCAAATCTAGGAATTCTTCGTCGCTTTCTTTGTGAATTAGAAAGTCTTTCTTAATGGCATATTTTCCATAAACAATGGGATAAGGAATCTCTTTAAATTGGTTGGTTTCATGGGCCCCACTTTAGGATGACTAATGTCACATAATTCACTAAATTTTGCCACCTTTCTAGTATAATACAAGAGTCACAATGTTGGATAAGTGGCTGCCACGTTTTTGGGGTTCAATATTTATCGAAAATCACCATTAATTAATCACTAATCTCATAATTAATTTGATAATCTCCCACTATCCAATAATTAACTGATTACCCACATAATCAAGAATTATCTCAAATTGCGTAAAATACTACTTACTTTTAACGCACCTTATACACCTTACTATCATGGCCATGTGGTACCTTGTATGGTACTAGTCCGTAAATATCGGGTATTGTAGCTCGGACTGTATTTTATCCCAACATGACAAACTTCAACGAAACTTACTTTCTTTGAATTGCTTACCCTATCCCCTTCACGAATTTACTTACCACTTGTGTTAAATAGCATAGTACTTATAACTTCCAAATAATCTCATTCCCGAGTTTACGTCGATTATTACGACATACGAAAATACAGGATGTAATATCTCATTTCTAAGCTTTTATCAATTTACTTATGATGTACTTTCATGTACAAAAATATGGGGTGTAACACCTCTGTCTGTGGTTGTGCCTGTGATGAGATCTGTGTCTGAAGAACAAAATGGGGATAGTGAAGAAGATGATGATGATGATATAGAGATTGCTAGTTTTATTCGGGCGACGCGTAGACCAGTTGTTCCTCAAGAACAACTCCTAAAAGGGCTACTACAAGGTTGCAGAAGAAAGAGGCTCTTGAGTCTGCTCTTAAGAAAAGTCAGGATAATAAAAGAAGGAGGAAATTGGTGAAAGACGGGAACAATGTGAATGAGAAGGTTGTGCTTGTTGTCTCTATGGATGACGAGGTAGAAGAGGAACCTGGTTCCATGGCTCGCAAGCTCTCACAGAAGCACTCTCTCTCTCCAAGCCTAAAAGAAAATCTTCTGTGAGTGCTGAGAGTCCGACCAAGTTTGACAATGTTATCTCTAGTGAAAAGTTAGTGGAAGAATCTGGTGACAAGATAGTGGAAGAATCTGACAACAAGGTGGTGGAATATTTAAGTGGAAATGTGTCTGAGAAAACAGTGTCTGTGAAGTCTATTGAGAAGGGAAAAACTGCTCGCAAGTATGTAAAAAGGAAAGTTGATGCCGATGAGAAACCAGGTTCCTCCAAGAAAGCCAAAGTTGATGATTTCCAAAGTGCTGGGAAAGAAAAATTGAGAAATCAGAAGGTATTACGGGGTCGTACATTTGCCCCCTGACGTTTTGGAGATGGCTGGAATGAGGCAATTGGTTGAAATTTGTGAATTTCAGCAGTGGACACACTTGTTCACAAGTGATGCTCCCAAAGTGTATGAGGAGGAAGTACGCAGCTTCTATGCCGACTTCTTGAAAGTTGAGAATGACCATATATTCTTGATGGTGAACAGAGTTGACTTTGTGATGGACTCTGCTTTGCTGGGATCTATTCTAGGCGTGCCTGGTGAAGGATTGTCTTCAATTCAAGGTTCCTTCACTTCAAATTTCAGAAATGTTGTTGTTAAAAGGATAAGGCAGTCCAGCAGGGGGAACGAGTACACAAGAAGACTCTCCTTCCAGTGTACCAACTGTTGTTTGAGATGGTGAATAAGGTGTTACTCCCCCGTGCTGAGAGAAGGTCCATTACTTCCAGAGCTGACCTAGTTCTCATGGAAGGGCTGGATGGATTCACCACAATCACCTGCATGGGATTATGATTGAACACGTGCAGAAAGTAGCAGAGTTCAAAGATGGTAACCATTGGGTGCCTTATGGGTTTCTTCTCACCAGGGTATTTGAGTTTTTCGAAGTCCCTCTCAGACAAGCTAGGGTGGGCACTGATCTCGGCCAAATCCACACCACTATTAAGTAGTGAGGCAGTCGATGAAATAATAAACACAACAAAGGTCGGGATCAAATCCACAGGGAGTTAAGATGTGGGATTAGGTGAATATCTAAGTTAATTGCAAGTTTTGGCTCTAACTACACTTCCACAAACTTTATTGGAGTTCTACTTCTATTTTACTCTACTGATTGCAAGTAATAAAACGAAGGACAATATTTTTGGTTTTGGTTTTTTTCAAATGATTAAAGGGACTAGGGTTGTGACTTCTACCTAGGTGGTTATCTAATGGGTTGTAACTTCCAGGGCAAACTTGATTAGTTGGGGTCGTAATATAGCTATCACATTCGGGTACTCACTTTATACCTCTCGGTAGTTTGAGTGGTTTTGCCTAGCTTCGCTTTCTCAAGTCCAAATGGGTATTTTCACAAATCAAGTGATATTAGCTCAAGTCGAGTATTACTATCTCTAGGTTTAACCCTTTAATTGGGACTATCAATTTCTTTAGTTCACCCCAATTCCTTGTTAGCCAAGTTTTCCTAGACTTAGTCCCTCTTTTTCAAGTAGAGACTAAGTCATTTAGGAATCAATGTTTGCAACCATTAATTCTTGAGTTCTAGCAATAACTAGGCTAAATATCACTAACCCAATCACAAACAAGCCCTAAATCAAACACCCATCAAATGCCCACACTAGGGTTGGGTCACAACCCTAGCTAAAGATTTAGCTACTCATGAAAATTATAGAAATTAAAGAAGAATTGAAGATAGAATCCATAATATTTGATTATGGGATGAAAATCTAGTGTTTAGAGACAAATGTAGTACAAAATTTCCAAAAGCAGTAAGTAAAAACGAAACAGGCGCTCCTCTAAAACATAACTTAACCTAAAAATGACAAAGAGTTCTATTTATACTAAGCTGAAAATATATGACAAAAATGCCCCTGCGAAGGTTGTGCGGCCACATAAATTTGAGTGCAGACGCACATTTGCTTCTGCAGCCGCATAATTATGGTGTGGTCCGCATTCCTTGAACTTGATCTCTAGCTTTTGCTGGACTTCTGCGGACCGCACAATTCTGAGTATGGTCGCGCTCTTGATTAAGCGGTGGTATAAAAATGATGTGGTCCGCACTCCTTAACTTTGGACTTGAACCTAGCTATCTGATTCTTCACTCATGCGGACCACATAATTGTGGGTGCGATCGCACTTGACATCCTGCGGCCGCACAATTTTGATGCGGTCCGCACCCCTTCATCTTACCCAAATATCAACTATCTAATCTCATCTAGTGCGGTCCGCATAATAGTTAGTGAGGCCACACATTTTTACTTGCTCAAACTTCAGTCTCTGAACCTTTCTTCTACGACCGCACTAGAATTATGCGGTCCGCACAGTTGACCTTTTTCCCCTGTTTTGGTTCTTGTTCACTTTTGACTCCTTTATGAGTTGATTTTGATTCCTTTGGCTCATATTGCAATATTCTTGTAAGTAAACACATTTCATTAGTTTTAGGGAATACCTTTAAGCATTTTTTACCTAAAACACAAGTAAAAGAGAGCAAATAAGCGGTCAAAATCCCTACTTATCAACTCCCCCAAACTTAAGCTTTCGCTTGTCCTCAAGCAATTAAGGTAATTCTCACATCCACTAGAAAAAAAGGATATTTCAGCTGGCCTAAGGTGAATCAATCACGCATCAATTGGGACTAACAATTACCCTCAACACATATGAATTATCAACAACACAATATTTTTACTTTTTGAGTACCATAGTTCTAATGTGGCACTAGAGCATCAAGAGTTGACTCTATTCATCAAGGAAGCTCGCTCTTTCATGTAGGCCATTGTAGGTCCCAAACTCCTCCTCCTCTACTCTCCATTAGGAAATCTCACTTTAGAATGTAACACTCGAAACAAGGATTGTGAAAAGTTCGCTCATCTCTTTCAAAATAATGTCACAAGTCCCGCTTTAAGTACCATAAGCTTGCCCCTTATGTAACTTGCCACTAATGTAAGTTCACTCAACTTGAAATCATGTAGGGTTTTTACGGGATGTAATGAAGGATTTTGGACCACGGTAGGACTTGTTGGAATATAATAGTTACATCTTTCCTTAAGCACTCCATTTTCTCTTTTCGGGTCATACTTTCTCGACTCTTTGAGTCATTTTATTCTTCCTTGGGGGAACTAGAGAGACGTAATGTCACTCTTTCTTGATCATGACATTCATTTTTCTCATTTTCTATTTACTCCATGCCTTTTACCATTGTTTTCTTTGAATCCCTTCAACTTTCTACCTTATTCACTTTCTTTTTATTTTTGGCCTTTCTTTCTTTTCTTTGCCTTCCTTTTTCTTCATTTCTTTTTCTTATTTGTACCTTTTATCACTTTCAAACTCCTCATCTCTCCCCCAAACTTATGTTTTTCCAATTATTTTTCAATAATGCTAAGGAAAAACCGGGTGCTAAGAGAGGATCATTACAAAACGGATAAAGGCTTGTAACGTGGTTATTGAAAGAAAAAGGGCTTCAACTCAAAGGATTTGACTAGGGATATCACATTGGTAGACTATGGAAGTATTCAAGTTTCAAATGGATCAAGGAGAGCCTACAATCATTTCTCAAGCCAAGCTACACTTAGAATTTCGCCTGGAGAAATATTCGGGGCAAGTTCTAGACTATTGGCACGAGAACTTGGACTTGCAATTCAATACCTCACCTCTCAAACTGCTGGATTGCTAAAGAGAACAGAGTCGAGGGCCCACAACAACCCTAGCTAAGATTGATAATCACAAATGGCTCGACTGAACCAATCGATGACTGTTTAGGTCAACACAATAGTCTAAAGGTCACAACTAGAGCTATTTTATGCCAACAACTTTGTTTTTAAACATAAGGTCAGAGGTAAATATGTTAGTACCAAGTAAAGCATGCTTGAGACACTTTTATTCATTACTACTAACATAAAAGAAAACAGACTCAATCCCTTAAGAAGGTTGTCACGCCATCCATCGTTGGGAAGAGCCACCCGGTTCACACAACATCCACCTTTGGAAAGAACCGTGACATTAAGAAAACCAACGGCTTATTGTTCACACAAAACGTAAAAAGAAGCTAACAAATTAAAAAGAAGCTACTAAAGTAAATCAGAAGTTATATTACTACGGAAAAACAAACTAAAGAAGTTATGAAGTAAACTACAGAAAGTAAAATGAATATACAAAATGAAGTAAAGCGAAT
>MDKI01155418.1:0-19328 GCA_005239505.1 Nicotiana paniculata | reverse complement strand
TTCTAGATTGCATATAAGATTGGGTAGAGCAAGATCTTAACCCTTCAGGGGAGAGGATTTGCGTGTAGGATAGGAATACACCTAATCGCCTTGATTGGTTATTATACGAGAATTATTAATGCATTCTTGTTAATCCTGATTCCATAGGAATATAGGCATTAGATTAGCTTGAATAGGCGAGTTGTACTTCGGGAGAAGGCTACGAGCAATATTAACCTCGTCAATCAATAAACCTGATTAGAAGATTTAGGTCGAAAACTCAACGTGATTGTTTAACAACCCATAACTCTAGAATATCAATTTACCTTGAATTCATCTTTAAGTTAGTTGTCTATTTAATCTTTTGATTTACTATTTTAGATTAATTCTAGTTAAATATTTGTTTGAGTTTAGTTTAGTGGATAGTTAATCACAAGTCCCTGTGGGTACGATATCTGGACTTCAATTCCTATATTACTTGTCGACCACGTACACTTGCGTGTGCATTGGGAAATCAACCAACATATAGCTTTGTTTAGCAAACGCTACCCCGATAACATAAACAGGATCATCAGACTAAGCAGAACGAAGCAAGCAAAGCCAACAGGGATACAAACCAACCCTCCCCATCTACAGAACTCACAATTTTTCTTTGCATGCAGGAATAAAGAACAAACAGGTTTCGAAGTCACAAACTTCAACACAGTCACAAAAGAAAAGTTTACTATCAGCACAAAAGAGAGAACATGCTCCATAGTCACAATTCTCACAACAATCGCAATACCATAACCTATTACCAGCTAATAAATCCTATTAGCCTTCGCTATTTGTTCTTTTGCATAGGGCCAAGCCCTGCCTTCATCTTGCACGGGACTAAGCTTTGTCCTACATTTTGCATGAGGTTAAGCTCTACCTCCATTTGCATAAGGCTAAGATCTACCTTCCGTCTGCATGAGACTAAGCTTTGTCTCCATCTTACATAAGGCTATTCTTCTGCCTTCATTTTCATAAGGCTAATCTTCTACCTTCATTTGCATAAATCTAATCTATGCCTCCCATTTTGCAAAAGGCTAATCTTCTGCCTTCCATTTGCATAAGGCTAATCCCCCGCCTTCCCTTGCATAAGGCTAATATCTGCCTCCCATTTTGCATAAGGCTAACTGCTGCCTTCCTATATGCATGAGGCTAAGCTCCTCCTCCAATTTACTTTTTCACCGAGACTAAGCACTGTCTCTCAAGCATTATCTACTTCGCTTCTCTTTCGGGATAAGCTCTACCCTTCAATTTGCAAGACTAAGCTCTGTCCTGTCAGCATTATATTATTGCATATCATGGGCTAAAATATCGCAAACCTATCCAAAGGCGTCATAGTCTAACGGCATCATCCTCATAGCCGGAAGACACCATGTCATGGCCTGAGGATCTCTCTCAATTTGCATATCATTATTCAAAGGCATTTTAGTTCAGAGGCACCATCTGCATGGCCCGAGAACATCATTTCATGGCCTACAAATATCTCATCAAGCCATTCATGGCCCAGGACATCATGGTCTAAGGACTCATCCTTAACCGTCCAAAGACAACTTTCATAGTCCAACGAGAACCTGCATCATGTTTAATTAATGCATAGCATACGCTTGTATTGCTTTTGTTTGCAGGTAACCCTGCAAGCAACGGTTATCCCAGCAGGAGCAATCCCGCTCCAGTTCTCCCAACCATATCAAACATGATATCCCGCAAGCCGTTCATTCGCTCATCCCTAGATGTTGCGTCCGTTCTTGTGATAACTTCATCGGTATACTTCGCCGATGAATCTGGAACTACATACGGCCTGATTCCTGTAAAATTAGGGATATGTAGGCAGCTCCGAAGCCGGAGCGCAGCCTAAACCTCCCTAGCCGTTTCGCTCGGTCAAAATTGGCCATCTATCTTTATCCAACAACTCTTTCATCCTTTTCGGGTAAAGAGGGGCAGCTGTTGATACCCAATTTTTCCAAAAATATTTTTAAAAATTACATATGTACCTTCAAAATCATGCATTAACAACGATTGGCATTTTCCCATAATTTTCCTATATTTTATTAATCTATCCATCATTTTATTTCCAATAAATAATTACAAAATCGCGTCACAAACAATTTCCAAACATTTCTTGATTTATTATTTATATTTATGGTCTTATTAAGTCCAAATTATCCCATAATTAGCCAAACTGGCACCTTTTGGCTATAATTGCAAAAACCATGCAATTATAGCCCAATCATATAATTTTATACCATTTTCCCACCAGAAATAAATCATTTGTATTTCTAATATACTAAATAATCTTTTTAAAACTATTTCTATGCATGAAATTTATTTTTTATGATTATTAGTTATTTTATAAATTATTTTAATTAATTTGGATTGGGTATTTGTCAAATAGCCTATTCTGTTTCGATTCTAGCCTAAATAAAACCAGCCCACCTGATTAAATAAAGCCCAATTCCTAAATCTACCCAGATCCAATTCCCATTTAATTTGGACCGTTGATCATTTCGGATAAACGGACCAGATTCATCCTTTCCTAATCTAACCCAAGAGACTACCCCCCCCCACACACACCTCTCATTTTCCTCACACACCCGCCGTCACTCCTCTCTTCTCTCTCAAATCTTTTCAACCAAACCCTAGCTCTCAAGCGTCGTACCCGACATAAACTCCACCTTGTGATGTTTCGATGCATTCTCCGGCCAGTCCTAGCCTTCTACACTCTGTGGCTCTTCGATTTTATGAATCCTTGAAAGGGTTTCAAAGAATCCGACCGGCTATGGTTTGAGTCTATGTTCGCTGGCCTGTCTCAGGCCACTTTTCATTTGTAAGTTAGAATCTCGCCTTGTTTCATTACAACTCTATTCTAAGCCGATTCTCTCATCTCTGGGTTGTCTATCTCTGAAACCCTATTTTTTAACTCTTGACTTCTTAGACCTGTAATAGATCTAAGTATATCCTGAGTTATTTTGTTGTTTACCTTAAGGATTTCTCCGATTTTTGCTAAAACGCCTCTTCGTCTTCAAACTAGGGTTTCTTTACCCCTTTTCAAAAATGATTCTTCTTCTGATTTAAGTGTTCTTCTTTGATTTTCAATATGTTTAAGCATCTATTTAAGTTTTTTCCTTTTGTCTGACTTATTATGTCAAAACCCTAAGTTTCTTGGTCTTAACCATGGGTTCTGAGTCTGTTCTTGCTTATTTGTTCATTTGTTTCATTTCCATGTCTGTTATTTATGAATTCATTCAGAGTTTCTGTGATTTTACCTTATTAGGGTTTCTGATTGTTGCTTCTTCCGCCTATATCATGTCTATTCTGTTACGTCATGCTATGTTCTATGCGAATCCCTAATTCTGTGTGATTTTTACCCTATTTGGCTTATTATGGTTTCTGATTTTGCCTATTCCCGCCTATTATGTGTTTATCATGCTTATTCTTAGAAGTTTTTGTTCATCAGTACAATGTTCCAGTTTGGATCCCTGATTCTATGTGATTTTTACTTTACCGTGCCTATTAGGGTTCTAATTCTTGCCTTTGTCCTGCCTATTATGTGTTTATTCCATGCAATTTGTGTTGATTCCCCTTAATCAATACTACTCTTGTTTGAATCTCTAATTCCCTGTGATTGATACCCTCCATTCTCTACTGATTTCAACCTCTAAAATATTTTCTTGCCTTATTTTATGGGCGATTATGCTATCAATTGATTTTTCAAGTATTTTCCTTAATTAGATTTTCTGAACCTAGCATTTGTTACATGTCTTATACTTCTATGTGCTAAGATTGTTTCCTTATGTATTATATTCCAATCACATGTGGTACCCTTCCTTATTTATTACATATCTATTACCGTTTGAAGTTTACTCCTTAATTGAAGGGAGCACTTACATTGATTTTATGCTGACTGATTTTGATTCCCCAATCACTGCATGACTTTTATTTTTACCTTGTTCTCTACCTAGTTTCAAACTATATATACACTGCTCTTTCATTAACACAAGATGAGCACATTGGTTCAAAAGCTCTCTCTCTCTTACACACTCAAAACTTTCTGCTCTCTTTCTGTGTTACTTACTATTATCCTGAATTAGCCGGCTACAAGCCAAGGCTATCTATTGTGCTCTCCTATCCCTTCACTTTTGTGCTTACCGTCTTCTTTACTGGTATGTTCTGATTTCAATTCAAGTCACAAACCAATATGCTTCTTTTACTGCTTCAGTTTATCATGTTTCTAATATGTTTCTATCTGTGGTTTTGTTGTTCAACCTGCAACTAATATTTCTACTTTTGTCACGACCCAAAATCCTATCTTAGGTCGTGATGGCGCCCAACAGCGGGGTCAGGCAAGCCAACACTCAATTTACTAAGAGTTATTTCTTATTAGATTAAACATGTCAACATATACTCATTTTTTAAAACTTAAAACATGAATCGACAAGGATAATAAACCAGTTTTTAATCAAAAGCAGTCATGAAGAGGCGTGAGCCAATATATATACAAACCCGAAATCCATAATAACTATCACGTGTGTGCCAGGAACTAGTGTCACATGTCCTACGGGTATACAAACAGAATATACAAAAGATATAATATACAGTCCCACTGTCTGAAGGAAATAGACGGGAAATAAGCAAAAGAAACCCCATGGTGCTGCCGGAGATCGCCAGGAGAAAGCAACTCACCGTGAAGTTAGGCCCGTCTATAATCAAAATCAAGCTCCGGTCCGACAATCAGATGCACCAGCCTTAGAACCAGTACAATTAAGTACAGAAGGTAGCATGAGTACATAAATTTATATGTACCCAGTGAGTATCCCGCCTAACCTCGAAGAGGTAGTGACGAGAGGTCGACATGACACTCACTAAGGTCCAACAATATAATTTAACAGAATATGATGGAAACGGTAGGCATGTAAAGGCGGTGAAGCAACAAATATATATAAGGCATTGAAATCCAAGGAAGTACTGGGAATGAATAAAACAATTACTGTTTCACCTTGCCCCAAATATCTGTCAAATCAATGTCCATGAATTTAGTAACAAATAAATCATGTGCATGCAGGGTAAGGACAACCGGCCGGAGTCATAAGATAGTCATGTCCGTGCACTGCCGAGGGTCGAACGGCCCGAATAAGTTCACATTTCCATAAAGTACTCACATCTATGCACTGCCGAGGATCGAACGGCCCGAACCAAAAGTGCATATTTGCCATGAAGTAATCCTCTCTATGCACTGCCGAGGATCGAACGGCCCGAACCAAAAGTGCATCTCTCAATCCGCCGTGGCGTACGGCCCGTTCCCATAAGAGTAAGGGAAATCACACTCCACTCGTGGAATGTAAATTGCGAAGCGGTCACATGCACACATATTATTCCTTTTTAAATTACTTTTCAGTGAACAATTCCTTACAAGTTTTCTCAAATTCCATGACCTCAGGGAAATAAGCCGCATGTAACATTTAATTTATTAAGCATATAGTTCATATCAAGTAAAACACAGGGCATGATGTGGGTCCTAACTACCCGGACATAATAGTAATAGCCGCTACGTACGGAGCTCGTCACTTTGTACGTACGTAGCACCCCCCCCACAATTATCACATATAGCATTTAAATCACCTAGGGGTACAGTTCCCCCTTACAATGTTAGAAAGGAGACTCACCTCGTGTCAAATCTACTCCCGGGACCAAGAACGCGCCCGAAACTCCGAACTATACACCCAAGGACTCGAAACTAGCCAAATGTTATACACATACATCAATTTATGCTCAAAGTATGGAGATTCTCCTACTTATTTAGAAAATTCATCTTGAAAAAATCCCAAAATTCACCCCGAGCCCTCACGCTCGGATTCCGAAAATTCACGAAGGAACCACTCATACATAACCTAAGGATCGTTAATACAAGATTTTTACTTGATTTCATAGCTAATTGACGGGTAATTCTCTAAATCCTCGAAAGCCCTAGGTTACTACCCATTTCTTGATTTTACTAATTAAGAAGGTTAACTTAACTAAGAATTCATGAATTAAACCAACTTTGGGATAGAATTTACTTACCTCGCAGTGGTTGGGTCGTGGATCCCCTTTCCCAAGCTCTCAAAGTGTTTTGATGGAGGAAGGAATGAAGAAAACAATGAAGAATCCCGTATTTAAGAAACACACTGCCTGACAGTGGTTTTGCACCTGTGATTCAAGGACCGCACTTGCATTCTCGCACCTGCGGAAATGGACGAGGAAGCCTGGGCTCGCACCTGCCGAGAGGAGACCGCACCTGCGGCTCCGCTCTTGCAGAACTTTGTCCGCACCTATGAGAAATAGGCTGCATGCTGGGGGGTCGCACCTGCGAGGCTGGGACCGCAGTCCCGCACCTGCGACTGGACAACCGCACCTGTGGTCACACCAGAACAGGTGCACCAACAGCTATTTCAGCTGGTTTTTGGCCTCGTGTGGTGTCCGGGAGGCACCTGGGCCCACCTGAGCCCCCGTCCAAATATACCAACAAGTCCCAAATAATACTACGGACTCGCTCGAGCCTTCGGACCACTTAATACAACGCTAAAACTCAAAATCACATCCCAAAACCCCTAGAATCATAACTTAAGAACTTCAAGTTCTTGAATTCGATAACAATGCGCCGAACCGACCTAAACTACTCGAAATGATGCAAAATTTTGCAGGCAAGTCATAAATGACATAACGGAACTATTTCCGATCTCGGAATTCCGTTCGAACCTTGATAACACAAAACACGTCCCAAACCACAAATAGGAACTTAAGGAACTCTTATTTCAATATTGGGTGCTGAAACGCTCCCGGGTCATCCAAAACCCATTCCGAACATACGTCCAAGTCCGGAATCATCATACGAAGCTACTAGAACCGTTGAAACTCGATTCCGAGGTCGTTTACCTAAAACGTTGCCTGAAGTCAAACTTGGCCTTAAAGGCCAACCTTAAGGAACCAAGTGTTCCTATAGCACTCTAAATACTTCCGAATCCCGGACCACCTGCCCTTGCAAATCATAAATCACAATAAGCCGCTATGGGAACTTTCATTTAGGGGAACAGGGTCCGATAACGCAAACTGACCGGTCGGGTCCTTACATTCTCCACCGCTTAAACAAACGTTCGTCCTCGAACGAGTATAGAATCATTCATGAAGTGCTGAATAAGTGCGGATATCTGCTCCGCATGTCCTCCTCGGACTCCCAGGTCGCTTCCTCGACTGGTTGGACCCTCCAGTAGACCTTCACTGTAGAAACTCTCTTGGACCTCAACTGGTGATCCAGCTAGTAATAGCAATTGGCTCCTCCTCGTAGCCCAACCTCTCATCCAACTGAATAGTGATGAAATTAACCACGTAAGAGATGTCGGTGTGGTACCTCCGGAGCATGGATACATGAAAGACCGGATGAACTCCTGATAAACTGGGAGGTAAGTCTAGCTCATAAGCAACCTTCCCGACTCGCCTCAACACCTCGAAAGGACCTATAAACCTCAGGCTCAGCTTTCCCTTCTTCCCAAACTTCATAATACCCTTCATCGGAGAGATCTTCAACAAAACCTTGTCTCCCTCCATAAATGATACATCACGCCCCTCTGATCCGCGTAACTCTTCTGTCTGGTATGTGCTGTGCGGAGCCTCTCCTGAATCAACTTCACCCTCTCTTAAGCATCCCTTACCAGGTCAGTACCATATAACTTAGCCTCACCAAGCTCAAACCACCCCATAGGGGAACGACATCGCCAACCATATAAAGCCCCAAATGGGGCCATCTCGATGCTGGACTGGTAACTATTATTGTAAGAAAACTCGGTCAAAGGCAAGAACTGGTCCCACTGACCCCCGAAGTCAATCACGCATGCCCTGAGCATGTCCTCCAATATCTGAATTGTACGCTCCGACTGGCTATCAGTCTGAGGGTGAAATGCTGTGTTGAGATCTATCTGGGTGTCCATCTCACTATGCAATGCTCTGCAGAAGTGCGAGGTGAACTAAGGACCTCGTTTTCATATAATAGATACCGGCACACCGTGCAACCGGACTATCTCCCGAATGTAAATCTGGGCTAACCTCTCAGAAGTATAAGTAGTAGCTACTGGAATGAAATGCGCCGATTTGGTCAATCTATCCATAATGACCCAAACCGCGTCAACCTTCCGCAAGGTCCGAGGCAAGCCAACCACGAAGTCCATAGTGATGCGCTCCCATTTCCACTCAGGAATGTGCATTTGCTGAAGTAGGCCTCCTGGCCTCCGGTGCTCATACTTCAACTGCTGGCAATTAAGACACCTAGTCACATACTCCATGATGTCCCTCTTCATCCGCCTCCACCAGTAATGCTGCTTCAAATCATGATACATCTTCGTAGCACCAGGATGAACAGAATACCGAGAACTGTGTGCCTCCTCTAGAATCCTCTCCCTCAGGCCATCAACATTAGGAACACATAAGCGGTCCTGAAGTATCAAAACACCATCCTCGCCAATAGTAACCTCCTTGGACCTACCCTGAACCACTGTCTCCCGTAGCTCTGCCAAATACGGATCATCATACTGCCGAGCCTTAATCTCCCCAAATAAAAAAAACTGAGCAACCACATGTGCTAAAACTCGACGAGGCTCTGAAAGTTCTAATCTCACCAGGCAATTGGCCAAGGACTGAATGTCCAAGGCTAGAGGTCTCCCCTCTACTGCAATATAATCCAAGCTACCCATACTCTCCGCCTTCCTGCTCAAAGCATCTGCTACCACATTTTCCTTGCCCGGATGATAAAGAATGGTGATATCTTAATCCTTCAACAACTCGAGCCATCTGCGCTGCCTCAAATTAAGATCCCTCTGCTTGAACAAGTTCTGCAAGCTACGGTGGTCTGTATAAACCTCACAGGACACTTCATACAAGTAGTGCGTCCAAATCTTAAGAGCATGAACAATCACTGCCAACTCCAAGTCGTGCACAGGGTAATTCTTCTCATGAACCTTCAGCTGGCGTAAAGCATAAGCAATAACTCTCCTGTCCTGCATCAACACACATCCCAAACCAATGCGTGAAGCATCACAATACACTGTATACATCCCAGAATCGGAAGGCAATACCAGAACTGGCGCTGAAGTTAATGTCGCCTTGAGCTTCTGAAAGCTCGCCTCACACTCATCAGACCATCAAAATAGGGCATTCTTCTAAGTCAATCTGGTCAATGGAGCTGCAATAGAAGAGAACCCATCCACAAATTGGCGATAATAGCCTGCTAGGCCAAAAACGCTCCTGATCTCTATTAGTTGAAGTAGGACATGACCAACTCTGAACTGCCTAGATCTTCTGAGGATCAACCTTGATACCCTCTCCGGATACCACATGCCCCAGGAATGCTATGGAATCCAACCAGAACTACACTTGGAGAACTTAGCATATAGCTTCTGTTCCTGCAAGGTCTGGAGCACAACCCTCAAATGCTGCCCGTGCTCACCCAAGCTACGTGAATAAATCAAGATGTCATCTATGCAGACAATGACTAAGAAATCAATATACGTCCTGAACACCCTATTCATCAAGTCCATGAATGCTGCTGGGGCATTAGTCAAGCCAAAGGACATCACCAGGAACTCATAATAGCCATATCTCGTATGAAAAGCAGTCTTCGGAACATCTGAAGCCCGAATCTTCAACTGATGATATCCCGATCTCAAATCAATCTTAGAAAGCACACGAGCAACCTGCAACTGGTCAAACAAATCATCAATGTGCGGCAAAAGGATACTTTTTCTTAATTGTAACCTTGTTCAACTGGCGGTAATCAATACACATCCGCATAGACCCATCCTTCTTCTTCACGAATAGAACTGGAGCACCCCACGGTGATACACTCGGTCTGATGAACCGCTTAGCTAACAACTCCTCAAGTTGCTCCTTTAACTCCTTCAACTCATTCGGAGCCATAAATTACGAAGGAATAGATATAGGTTGGGTGCCTGGAGCTAAATCAATGCAGAAATCAATATCACGGTCCGAAGGCATGCCTGGAAGTTCTGATTGAAATACATCAGCAAACTCTCGAACCACTGGCACTGAATCAATCGTCGGAGACTCGGCGGTGGTGTCCCGCACATAAGAAAAATAGGCCAGACAACCCTTCTCGACCATATGCCGAGACTTCATGAATGAAATAACCCAGCTAGCTGCACTAATTGAGGAACCTCTCCAAACAGCCTAGGCGATTCGAGCATGGCTAAAGTAACTGTCTTTGCATGGAAATATAGCACGGCATGATAAGGAGATAGCCAATCCATGCCTAGAATAATCTCAAAATCAACCACGTCGAGCAATAAAAGGTCTGCTCTGGTCTCGAACCCACAGAAGGTGATCACACAAGACTGATAAATCTGGTCTACCATAGAATCGCCCACAAGAGTGGACACATATATAGGAGAACCCAAGGACTCGCGAGGAGCATCCAGAAAATGAGCAAATAATGCTGAAACATATGAATAGGTGGATCCTGGATCAAATAATACCGAATCCTCTCTACCACAAACTGAGATAATACCTGTGATCATGACGTCTGAGGCCACTGCATCTGATCTGGCCGGAATGGCATAGAATCTGGCTGGAGTACCGGAAGACTGAGCTTCACTAGAGTGAACAAGCATTTCCTGACCTCCCCCTGACTGGCCTCAACCTCTAGGACGACCCCTGCCGACCAGTCCTACACCTCTAGGTGATCGGACTGCTGGTGTCGGACCCATCGGCTGATAACCCTGATGTATGGCCTTGCCCCGAAACTTGGGACATTGTCTCCTCATATGACCTGGCTCTCCACACTCGTAACAACTCCCAGGTAACATAGTATGCTGCCCTGAAGAAGAACCCTGAATGGCGGGAGGGCGATGTCCCTCTGGCGTAGCACTGAAGTAGGGATCGGAGGATCTCGGATGACTAGGATAACCACTGGGTGAACTCTAAATGGTTGGAGGATGGTAGGAACGCTCTGGCATGGTGCTGAAATGAGGCCTCGCTGGAACCCCTCGGGGAGGTGGTGGAGGTGCTGAATATAAAGGCCTACTGGGATGACCACTGCTAAACTGACCTCTACCCCTAGTTGGGGAACCTCTAAAATCTCCAGCGAATCTAGCCCTCTTGTTCTGCTGCCCCTGATCCCTGCTCCTCGACCGATACCCCTCGATCCTGCGAGCAATCTCTACCACGAGCTGATAAGGAGTACTCATCTCCACCTCTCGGGCCATGGTGTCCCTAATACCTAGACGCAACCCAGCCACAAATCTCCGCAGCCTCTCTGCATCAGTAGGTAGTATCATGAGTGCATGGCGAGACAACTCTGAAAATCTGGCCTCATAATCTGTCACTGACATTTGTGCCTGCTCTAGCCGCTCAAACTGATACCGCAGCTCTTCCCTCTCAGAGGGTGGGATATATCTATCTAGAAACATCTGCATGAACTGCTCCCAAGTGACAGGAGGAGAATCTGCTGGCCTGTTGAGAATATAGGACTGCCACCACCTACGAGCTCTGCCCTCCAACTGAAAGGTAGTGAAATCCACTATATGAGACTCTAGTATCCTCATGTTGTGCAGTCTGTCCCTGCACAAAATCCTGCGCATCCTCGCCTTGCTCACCCCCAAAGACTGGAGGGTGCAGTCGAGTCCATCTATCCAGTAGCTTCTGTGGATCGCCGTCCGCAACTGGTCTGGGCTCAGATGCTGCTGCAATAGGCAGGACCCCACCCATGGGCAGTACCCGGGGTATGATGTAATGTTGTTGTCTGGCCTGAAGCCTGGGCAGTAGGGGTCTGGGCTCCCCCTCCCTCCTGAGAAGTGGCAGGATCTACTGGAAACAAACCAGCCTGGGACATGGTGTCCATAAACCTCATCATACGGCCCATGAATGCCTGGAAGCCTGGAGCTGTCATGAAGTCTACTGGAGCAGGATCTGCTGGAAGCACCTTTCCTGCTCCTCTATAATAGGGTCCCCTAGTGGTGGAACCGGAATAGCTCTGGGACGCCCTCATCCCTACCTCGGTTCGGTACCCTCCCCTGGCCTCTGCCACGGCCTCATACAATGGGGGTAACGGCCCTTCCCGGGCCTGGAACATCAGATGCACGCGTTCTCACCATCTGTGAGAGAATAGAAGAATGAATTTAGTAAATCATCGACTGCACGATAGACTAAGAACAAAGAGAGGTTTCCTAACACCCTATATCCTCCTAAAGATAAGTACAGACGTCTCCATACCGATCCGCAAGACCCTACTGGGCTTGCCCATGACTTGTGAGACCTACGTGAACCTAATGCTCTGATACCATGTTGTCACGACCCAAAATCCTATCTTAGGTCGTGATGGCACCCAACAGCGGGGTCAGGCAAGCCAACACTCAATTTACTAAAGGTTCTTTCTTATTAGATTAAACATTTCAACATACACTCAATTTTTAAAACTTAAAACATGAATCGACAAGGATAATTAACCAGTTTTTAATCAAAAGCAGTCATGAAGAGGCGTGAGACAATATATATACAAACTCAAAATCTATAATAACTATCACGTGTGTGCCAAGAACTAGTGTCACAAGTCCTACAGGAATACTAACAGAATATACAAAAGATATAATAGACAGTCCCACTGTCTGAAGGAAATAGACGGGAAATAAGCAGAGGAAACCCCATGGTGCTGCCGAGATCGCCAGGAGAAAGTAGCTCACTGTGAATTCAGGCCCGTCTATAATCAAAATCAAGCTCCGGTCCGACAACCAGATGCACCAGCCTCAGAACCTGTAAAATTAAGTACAGAAGCGTAGCATGAGTACATAAATATATATGTACCCAGTGAGTATCCCGCCTAACCTCGAAGAGGTAGTGACGAGAGGTCGACATGACACTCACCAAGGTCCAACAATATAATTTAACAAAATATGATGGAAACGGTAGGCATGTAAAGGCAGTGAAGCAACAAATATATATAAGGCACTGAAATCCAAGGAAGTACTAGGAATGAATAAAACAATTACTACTTCACCTTCCCCCAAATATCTGTCAAATCAATGTCCATGAATTTAGTAACAAATAAATCATATGCATGCAGGGTAAGGACAACCAGCCGGAGTCATAAGATAGTCATGTTCGTGCAATGCGGAGGGTCGAACGACCCGAACCATAAGTGCACCTTTCCATAAAGTACTCACATCTATGCACTGCTGAGGATCGAACAGCCCGAACCAAAAGTGCATATTTGCCATGAAGTAATCCTCTCTATGCACTGTCGAAGATCGAACGGCCCAAACTAAAAGTGCATCTCTCAATCCGCAGTGGCGTACGGCCCGTTCCCATAAGAGTGGGGGAAATCACACTCCGCTCGCGGAATGTAAATTGCGAAGCGGTCACATGCACACACATTTTTCATTTTTAAATTACTTTTTAGTGAACAATTCCTTACAAGTTTTCTCAAATTCCATGACCTCAGTGAAATAAGCCGCATGTAACATTTAATTTATTAAGCATATAGTTCATATCAATTAAAACATAAGGCATGATGTGGGCCTAACTACCCGCACATAATAGTAATAGCCGCTACGTACAGACTCTCGTCACTTTGTACGTATGTAGCCCTCCCCCCCTCTCCACAATTATCACATATAGCATTTAAATCACCTAGGGGGACAGTTCCCCCTTACAAGGTTAGAAAGGAGACTCACCTCGTGTCGAATCTACTCCCCGGACCAAGAACGCGCCCGAAACTTCGAACTCTACACCCGAGGACTCGAAAATAGGCAAATGTTATACACATACATCAATTTATGCTCAAAGTATGGAGATTCTTCTACTTATTTAGTAAATTCATCATTCTTGAAGAAATCCCAAAATTCACCCCGGGCCCGCACGCTCGGATTACGAAAATTTACGAAGGAACCACTCACCCATAACCTAATGATCGTTAATACAAGATTTTTACTTGATTTCATAGATAATTGACGGGTAATTCTCTAAATTCCCGAAAGCCCTAGGTTACTACCCAATTCTTGATTTTTACTAATTAAGAAGGTTAAATTGACTAAGAATTCATGAATTAAACCAACTTTGGGATAGAATTTACTTACCTCTCAGTGGTTGGGTCGTGGAGCCCCTTTTCCCAAGCTCTCAATGTGTTTTAATGGAGGAAGGAGTGAAGAAAATAATGAAGAATCCCATATTTAAGAAACACACTGCCTGATAGTGGTTCCGCACCTGTGGTCTCGTACCTGCGAGCAAAGGCTTGCACCTGCGAAAATGGACGAGGAAGCCTAGGCTCGCACCTGCGGAGAGGAGACCGCACTTGCGGCTCCGCTCCTACTGAACTTTGTCCGCATCTGCGAGAAATGGGATGACCGCTGGGGGGTCGCACCTGCGAGGCTAGGACCATAGTCCCGCACCTGCGACTAGGCAACCGCACCTGCGGTCACACCCGAATAGGTGCACCAGCAGCTATTTCAGTTGGTTTTTGGCCTCGTGTGGTGTCTGGGAGGCACTTGGGCCCACCCGAGCCCTTATCCAAATATACCAACAAGTCCCAAATCATACTACGGACTCGCTCGAGCTTTCGGACCACTCAAAACAATGTTAAAACTCAAAATCACATCCCAAAACTCCTAGAATCATAACTTAAGAACTTCAAGTTCTTGAATTCGATAACACAAAAACACGTCCCAAACCACAAATAGTAACTTAAGGAACTCTTATTTCAATATTTGGCACTGAAACACTCCCGGGTCATCCAAAACCCATTCCGAACATACGCCCAAGTCCGGAATCATCATACGAAGCTATTGGAACCGTCAAAAATCAATTCCAAGGTCGTTTACCGAAAATGTTGACCGAAGTCAAACTTGGCCTTAAAGGCCAACCTTAAGGAACCAAGTGTTCCTATAGCACTATAAACACTTCTGAATCCCGGACCACCCGCCCCCGCAAGTCATAAATCATAATAAGCCGTTATGAGAAGTTTCATTTAGGGGAACGGGGTTCGATAACGCAAAACGACCGGTCGGGTCGTTACAACTTTACTGTTTTATCAACATGCTTCTGAATATGTCCAACCCCTTAGCATCAGCCTGCTTATGAACCCCCTTTGTAGTATACCTCAATGTGACTATGCCTTACTTATGTTTTCCCTGATTTCTATCATGAACCTTTTTGTACAAAGCAGTTGGCTATCCTAAGTTGTCTTATCCTGTGTTGGTTCTCAGATTCATGATATGCTGATTCCCTAAACCCCTATAAGAATTTTCATGCTCCTGTAACTATATGTGCACTACATGTGCTCTATGTGTCCCCAATCCCCATCATCCCTGTGTGTAGGTTTGTTCTTCCTGTTTTAGTTCTATGTTCGTCAAGTATTGCTGAGTTTGGTTTTGGCTCTATGTTTGATCTGCTGTTGTTTAATTATATAACTCTCTCTTTTCAAAAGTTGTTTTACTGAATGACTCCCTTTTTTATTTCACAAAACAGTTTCAAGAAAGTCTCTTTTAACACTGGTTTCTTACTAAAACCTTTTCAAAACTATATCAAGCACTCTCACTCTACTCTTAGGTCCTTAAGTTTTTCCCGTCTAATGTGTGACTGCGTAGGGATCCCTATGAGATCCCTCTGAACTCTTATGCATTAGAGTTGGCTCTTCCATACTGCACTTACTCAATTATGGTTGTGAAATCTGGGTGTGAGCACTGTCCGGGATCCTTTGAGGTCCTTAGGGAACTCTGACACACCCGGATATGAGAAAGGCTATGAAACATTTGGGCATTTGAGGTTCTGAGAATCTGGGCCTGTTTTCAGGCTCCCTATAGTGTAAATTCTTATTATTCTTTATCTATTTATGTAATTCATTCACATTGGTTTGTAATAATTGTTGTAAACGAATATTGGGGATTGATAATGAAAAGGGGAGGGTAGTTATGTTTGTGATCAACATCAATGGGTAGAAACCATGCCTTAGGCTTACATTTTTATGTGCACATTAGAATCCATTTTTAGGACCAACACATGCAAAGCATATCATACATTAGATATCATGCTCTTAAGTTTCATGTATACTGTTTCAGCATCACAATATTTTATCACTTAGAAATCATGTTTTAGGGCTAAATAATATCACTAACACGAATTATAGTTCCTGTACATTTTTGAAGTCATGCTTAACAATGCTGTAATCTTTTTGTGCATCCTGCTCTGCATATCCTGAGATCATGTTGTGCATTTAGAAATCCTGCTTTAGGAACTCTGCATATAAATCATTCTGCATTTTATATGCGCATTAGATACCATGTTTTAGGACCTCACTTAGTCACACCTAGCTAAGCTACTGATGCATGAAATGGGACATAAGACGGTCCCACATATGATTATCCTGTGTTAGTAAAAGTGGTAATAACCCATGTGTCTTTGCAACACTTAGAACAACATGCTTTAGGTAAAACAACTTCTAAACTATTTCAAATAATTCTGGTAACTATTGTGCATTCCCTCCACACCTAGGCAAGCCTTAGGTAACCAACTTTTATAAAACTGGAAAACTGTTGCTTTTGTGTTTACTGCCTAATGATTAATATGCTTAAAATCAGTAGGCAAACTGGGCCCCTACTTCTGAGTTTATAAAATAAAACTGCATATCTTCTGTGTTTTGATATTCACTTAGACATCATGTTTAGGATCATGTTTAATAATACTGCCCTTGTTTGTGTTTTGAGTCGTGCTGATTACATGCATTGTCTATGGAGGTAAATCTGAGCCTCTTAATTGCTCTTTCCTGCCTTTATCTGCTAAAGTCCTATTTGTTCTTGTCTGTCGCCTAGTATTTTCTCCTTTTAAACCTTAGGGGTCTGTCTAGAACTACCTATAGGTAGAGGTCCTAATCTCATCCAGGACCATTAAGAAGGGACGGGTAACAACACGCATAGAGGTTGTTAAATAAACTCGCTTAATAACCACTAAGGGGTGGGAAAGGGTAGACATGGATATGATAGTTGTTGCGCTAATGCCACGTGTAGCCCCTCTTCTGAGGAGTGATTACTAGAAATTGTACTGATGTGATCCTATAGGCTAAACAACCTAGGAACCCTTATCCCTTAAATATGTGTGTTTAGATCATAACTCTTTCAAAACCTTATATGTGTGCCTAGACTCTAAATCTTTTAATCTTTAGCACATATGTGTGCTTAGACTGCGAATCTTCTCAAAAACCTTTATTTGTTTACCTATGTGCTTTTATTGCTTATGTGCTACCTGTTTTAAAATTCACAAAGTTTGTTTGGTCGGGAATCACAGTTGTGGACTTCGAGGGGTGCCTAACACCTTCCCCTTGAAGTAATTTCAAGCCCTTACCCTAACTCTGGTTATCCAATCTGTGTTTGTAAATGACCCTTAGTAGGTTCCCTAACCACCTTACTTCGTTTGGTGGCGACTCTTCAAATCCCTTACATCTCTTTTCCCAAAAGGAAACGAGTTATCTCAATAATGTCAAAAACCCTGACCAATCCGAGAGGAAAGGAAAAAGGGGGCACGACAATACTTCTTTAAGCACAAGTATATCACTGGCCACCACTATCAAGAATTATTTTTCATATAATACAACTATTATTATTCTTCTCTCTTTTTTTTCCAAGTGGCTTTTATTGACATATTTTTTTCTTCAAAACAGTGTACCTTTCTCCTCATTTCAATTGTTCCACTCAAAATCCAACCCACCACCCTACACTTTAACTTTTTCATAATTCATCACAATTGAACTGCTCATGAGAGGTGACAAGGTTCAATTATATGGTCGAGTCAAACAAAGGGGTACGACTTGTAATGTGGTTACCAAAGAAACAAGATTATACGGTCAAAGGGGTTAACTACGATACATAACATTTAGGTGGGTAAACTATATATATCTGGCTCAACAAATAAACTCCTATATCACTTCCCAGACTGAACAAGACTACTATTTCACTTTGCACACACACGAGGCAAGTTTTAGGCATCAAATGCAATACACAGAATACATACAAACCTCACACAGATGGCACATAACTCACTTAGGATTGGTTTTTATCACAACCCTCTAGTCAAAGCAGTTAAGAAAATTTAAGAATCTACAATTGAAGGTACTTATTAATAGTCAAAAACTGAGCCTAAGCATCACAACCAGAGTACTAACTATCCCAAGTCATAACAACGTTAAGACATATTGCTGCAATTAAATGCATAGCCCAATGGTTCCTACTTCTAAAAATTAAAACTAACTACACCCGGTTCAACTAAAAGTCCTTGGAAAAGAACCGCAGCCCAAGGAAAAATCAAAGGGGAAGTAATACACTGCCTACAAGAAAATCTTTTTATTTTTTTTTCTTTTAGACTTACTTCCCTCAAGAAAACTGTCTGGGAGATCGATCGTCGGGAAGAGTCCAATTTTTCTATTTTTTTTGTTTTTGTTTTTTCTATATACTATTTTTTTGTTTTTTCTAAAACATTTTCGAACTAAAAACAATTAACTAAATTAAATAACTAAAACAATTAACTAAACTAAGACTTACTAAAAAACAAGTAACTACTACGAATTTTTACAAGTCCCTACCCCACACTTAGTCCATGCATTGTCCTCAGTGCATGCACAAATTGACAAAATAAGAAAAATGAGTAGGGTGTAAGGAAAAACTCCCTGGTCAAGCTGCATCGTCGCCCTCATCCTTTGAGGATGCCCACTCTTCACCCGTCGATCTCCCATCTCCCTGGATAATTGACCCTAAGTACTTAAAACTTTCTCTCTTGAGGATGACCTATGAGTCAAGCCTGACTTCCACATCCGCTTCTCCCGTCACGTTGCTAAACTTACATTTCACATATTCCGTCTTACTCTTACTCAACTTGAAACCTTTAGACTCCAGGGCCCACCTCCATACCTCCAGTCTCCCATTAACGCCGCCTCGCGTCTCATCAGAACTATATCATCGGCGAACAACATACAACATGACACCTCTCCTTGGATATGGTGTGTCAATGCGTCCATCACCAAAGCAAATAAGAACTGGCTGAGCGCAGATCCTTGGTGTAACCCCATAATAAAATAAAATTATATATATATATATATATATATATATATATAAAATTGTGAACAACTAATTTTTGACCACACCCAAATTCTATACTATTTTGCTGTAAATATTAATTTTAGGTCTAATTTTAATATTTTAACTTTTTATCTTACTCTTTATAGGTTTTATTAAGAAAATTTAAAAAAAAAACTACAAAAATATTCACAATCTTAGAATATAATATTTGTTCATATGTTTAAA